>APFE031541040.1:0-16923 GCA_000404065.3 Pinus taeda | reverse complement strand
ACAGGTCTGCTTAGAACTCTTCAAAAATCTAAATGCTGCTGGAATTAAATGCAAGTAAATCTTTTTGGCTGCGCTGGGGCAGCTGGATCGGAACAGGTGACGAGGTGGCCCTTGGGGACCAGATGCGGTGTCGCTGGAGTGATTGTGCTTTGGGGACTGCAGTTCGGCTCTGGTGTGAATTGAATGTGCAATAATTATGATTTGAGAGCTTCAAGTAGTTTCGCCCTCCTTCTATGAATCTACTGGGAGATATTAAATGTTCTCTTGCTTCGGGCCGCTGCTCAAAATATTCGCTGATACACTTTGCCACTACATTGATGGCTTCCACCGTCGACTGGTACTCTTTGACACGCTTGATGCCTGCTGATTTGATCTGATACACTTTAAACTCTGTGATAGATCTGTTGTTGTCTTTAAACCGGATCCTTTTGGCACGATCTGGCGATTTTCGGGCTTTTTCGACGCGCAATGGGCTCAGAAATCAAAAGATTCCCTGAAGATTCCTCGAAATGGCCTATTTCTTGTAGCGATGCGCGCTAATCGCGCATCGGAAACTGCCTCGGTTTCTTGATCAGGAGCTCCGAAGTGCGATTTTTCATCCTGCGCGAAGTTTTCGGCTTTCTGGCTGCTGACGTAAGCATGGCGTCAGCTGTACGGCGGATGACGTCATCTGTGGGTCCCTGGTACAGAGTGACGTGGTGAGATACTGGAGGTAATGTGGTGAAGAGACTCCGATGCGATATCGCGATATCGCGTCGGCAGGGAACGGGGGATAATTGGGTTGGACACTTGGCGCTTGCGACTGCCGATCGGCGATATCGCAATATCGCATCGGCGGAGACGGAGAAGTGAATGGATTGGACACTCGGCGCTTGCGATCGCCGATAGCCGATATCGCAATATCGCATCGGCGGGGAATGGATGGGTGATGACTTGCGCGAAGATGAGAGTGCGAGGTTGCGATGCGAAACAGCTTTGAGGAGGAAAGAGCAAGTAAGTGGGTGTGAAGGGTATTTGAGGTTTCGGAAGGGGTCCGATTACCTCAGAGGGATTTGTACTTTGGAAGGAGTCCATTGTATCTGGGAGGTGGTTTTGGAGGTCAGGGTTTCTTGCTGAGTTTCAGATAAACTGAGCAATTCCCGGGAGTTCTTATGGTTATTTTTCAACCAGGGGGAGGGATATTGCGTAGGGGGATTTTACTTACTATTAATAAGGGGGTGGGAAGAATAGGGAGCTAAATAATAATGTTAGTGGTTAATATGGAGATGGTAAGAAAGCGCTAAGTTTGGGAGAGCTTAGGCTGTTACAAGGGGATAGGACCCTACTTTAGGAGAAGATATGGAACAGCTTTGAGTAAAGCAGATCTTTACTCAAGCTAGTGCTATGAAGATGATGGAACTTAAGAGGTGTCAAGCAGATCTTGACCTCTTTTGGGGAAATTAGTTAATGATTGAGGAGAAGAGAGAAGGGGAGTCAGTGATACCTCTTTTGAGCTTTTTTTGCACACAAATTCTTGATGATTATGTTCTGCATGATATGACACCTGAAAACCTGGAACTGGTCAGCAATTCAACAACCTCAGAACTACCTACCCAGCCTACTTGCCTAGCATTTCTTCTTCTTTTGTTTGGGGGTGCGCTTAGACTTGCAAACCCGTCATTCATTTTCTCTTGATACTTTCCTATCTACATGCTACCCTTATTTCTTCCGGAACCCAGATTAAGCTGTTGGGCTCCTCTCCTTCTCTACCTATCTAAGAATCTACCAAGATTAAACTGTTTGGACAGATTTACAATCTCTATATTCTAAAACAGGAAATTTAAACCTAGGGAGACCAAGATTAAACTGTTTGGACCTCCCTTTAACTAAAAATAGCGATGCCGGGATAACTTTACAAAATCTGAAGGCAATTGGATGAACTTGAAGTAGCCTTCTTCACTTGGAGACTGTTTGAGCAAATATGGAGCATTGCAGCAAGCAAAGTACGACATATTTGGCCTGTGAAATGCCAATCATGAAAAATGAATAACCTGCTGCAGCAGGAAGCTAACAAGATGAATCAAGTCCCTCAGTCACTCGTCAACATTCAAGGGGAGCCAAGCTCTAGCCACCCATCGAAAGACAGGGACCATCCGTCCAGCAACAGACAGAAGACTCTGGGAGGCAACACCACCTGCAAAGACAAAGGCATACAGGTGGAAGACTGTGAGCCACAGGACATTGCAGGTGGCAAGCAGTAAGCGGAAACTGATTCAAGAGAATATGGTTGGTGTCTGATTGTGGAAGAGAAGCCACCATCCTAAGACAGCTTGCAGCTGCATGCCATAAGTCACATGTCCAGCTTAGGTTCTGAGTTTTGTTTATTTCGTTTTATAGTGGTTAATTTTGGCCGGCTCTTTTAAATTTTACAGTGATCAATATTAGCAGTCTTTTTTGAATTTTTTAGTCTTTTCACAGTGGTCAATTTTGGTAGAAAATTTTGAGTTCTGGAACTATAGCCCCTGCGAGAACCTATCTTTATCTCGTTCTCGAACTGGTTTCCCCATCTGGGGCAGTCTCGATTTCAAGACTTGATGCTTAAAATGGTCATATGGATGACCTAGACCCGTAGAGGCTGGTGCCTCACTGTACATTATTATGTTTTTATTAATAGATTAGTTTTACACAAAAATAAATAAATAAATAATTCAAAAATATAATATAATTTATATATTACAGTGTAAAGAATTTCCTTAAAAAAATCTTATACAAAATGTATAAGATTTTTAAAGAAATTCTTATAACATGTATACAAAATTCTTATAATTTATTAAGTGTAGACAAATTTAATAGAAATATATATTAATGTATTTCATTTAATTAATTACTTTCTTTATAATTAATATTATGATGATGATATTAATTTAAGGTAATGGATTATTTGGAAATTTTAATTAATTAATTAGTTTTTTTTGTTTAAAAGATATTTCGAAAAATGTTCCAAAATTAGTATAATTTTATTATTTAGAATGTTAATAAGGTGTTTATTTATAAATACATTAAAATTATGATGTAATTTGGGTATATACTTTAAGAGAAAGTATTTTTCATCTTCAATTCTCTTGATGTCACAAATATGGTAAATTACTTTATCCAATAATGTTTTGGGAGTTGTTTAATACCCAACTTCATTATACACATCACAAGAGTTTATTCTTATTTTAGCAATGTTGTTTATCTTCTTTATGCCAATCAAAATAAAGATATATTTTACCACCTCCTTATAATGTCTTGATTTCCTTTACCCTCTAATTCTTTAACTCACCACAAATTCTTGATAAATTTATATGTATAATATCTAAATATTATCTGCAAAATGACTTCTTTACTCCCAAGCAATTTATTCAAGACTTAGCATCTTCATACCATCCTAGCTTGAACCACGTGGTTTCTACTAGAGTTTGAAGGAACCTCTTGTTATCCATGTTATTTCTTGTGTTTTTGTACATCAAGTAACAAATCATCTCCATACTCTTAATGGGGGAGACTCATTTCTACAAAGAAGAGAGGATAAAGTGTATTACTTTTAATTTTGAGATCATAAATTATAAAATTCTCTTGAATTTACTTTATCTTTCTCCAAAAAATTTTAAAAATATTGCATATCCAAATTTTACACTTGTATAATGAGTATAGTAAAAACCTAAAAAAACAAAATTTCCGTCCACTAACTAAAAATCCACTAATTTACATTTACTTTCAAAATCATAATTAGATAATTAACTTTCTACCCTGTATCATTTTTCAATATTATAATTTCATTTAACTTACGAGGAATATCAAATCCCAAATATTTATAAAATCACATTCTCCAAATTATTAATCTTCACTCCTTCCCACACATTTTAAAATAGTAAAATCTTTTTCATTCTTAAAATAAAATAAAACCAAACCAAACCAAACCATATACAAATCAAAACAAATCCCAAATATTTATAAAAAACGCATCCTCCACATTATTAATATTTACACACCCTTCCCACACATTTTAAAATATTGACATCTTTTTCATTCTTAAAATAAAACGAAAGCAAACCATGTACGAATCAAAACAAAGTCCATCAAATGACACGTGCTAACTTATACGGAGCTCAAAGTTAATTTATATGTAACTTAATTCTATACACTTGTATTAAATTTAAACTCACAAGCATACTTAAAAGACCATGTACAAATTTTCACGTCACACCTAAGCAAATAGCAAGTGTAATTTTAAGCCTGTCTTTCTCTCTTTACAAAATATCTTAGATTTTGAAATCACAGTCGCTTACGCACACGCTACAGAAGAATTAAAATATTTGGGTTCAATTCGTAGGTCATTACCGCAAAGAATATTCAATTGTGTGAACTTGCCCTCAAAATCTCATCCACAATCATTTTAATTGAAACATCATTGCTGAGAATGGCGTTATGTGTCATCTCAGGAATCATAACAACCTTCACATGTTGACCTGGTATTGCAGTCCAATCTGTTATAACAGCTGTGAGGCTGCACAAATTGACCGTTCCATCACCATCACCTTCAATAATTTCAGGCTGTTCATCGAACCCATGCTCTCCATAAATGAGAGTCTCGGGGGTCAAAATTCCTGAGCTGAATATTAATGTTACAGGCACCATTGGAGCCATTAGATGTTTCGTCAAAGGACGAATTCGAGACTGATAGGGAGCAATAGCTTTAGGAAAACCAATGTCCCTGAGAAAAGGTGCTATATCTGAAGCTGAATAGTTTTTATGAGGGGTAACAACAAGAGTCCTATTTCCAAACACTTCGGGCACTGGTAAAAGCCATATGCTACTCTGAGAGGTCCTCTGTTGGCTCCTAATTCTTATGGGATTTACTAGAGGAATCCCCAAAGAATACCCAGATGAAAATGATCTCATGCTTTGCAATGTTCCTCCCCATGGTGTGGCAATGGGAATGAAGTGCTTGATGTATTTCTGCCGCCATGACAGAGGTTGCTGATTCAGGAAATACAGAACCCACAATCCTCCTAAACTATGGGAAACAATAATGACTTGCTTGTCTCCATTCAACATGTAAGCCTTCTCAACTAGTTCTCTCAAGGCTTTCACAAATCTGCTACCAACCGAAAATAGTTTTTTGCCAGGACCATAACGGAAATCATAGGGTGCACCAAATAGAGATTTTCCATCAACGTACCCCATTTCCTCAATAGACATCACCAAGGATGACATATAGGCAGTAGCAGACCTACAAAACCAAACATATAAAAAATGTAGGAAAAAACGAGAAATGTGAGAAAAACACTGAACTAGTATTGAAATTTGACACATGCAATCATAGGTGAAATAATCAGAATGGGTAATTAATTAGCAAGGTTCAGGCATTAAAATATACAAAAATAATATATATAATTTTTATCAATTTTAAAATATAAACCAACATCAATATTAGATTAAAAGTAATATTAGATTACGGAGTCTGAAGAGTGAGGGAGCATATATGCTCTTTCCAGGATAAATATTTTAAGAAATGTCTGTACTAAAAAACCTACGCGGCCCTTTTTGTTAAATTTACCAGCTCAAAGGTCTTGAGGGAGTTCGCTGCCGCCCCGGTTATTTTCTTCGACTCTTTGAAGCAGAACGCAGAATCGGGGCAGAAATCAGATACTTTCATGATTCAGTGATTTTTAAAACAGTGAAGCAGATCTCGCTGCAGCCTTCAAAGGGAGAAGCTGGCGCAGAAGCGAAAAAATGCAGTTGAAATTTTCAGGGCATTTATGAGCACAGCAGCGTGGTGAGAAGTTTGAGCAGTGTGGTCAGCCGTATGAGCAGCATTGTGTGAGCAGTGTAGGCAGCAGTGCAAGCAGTGAGCAGTGTAAGCAGGGAGTTTTTATGCCGCAGAAGTATCGAGCAGCGAGCAAGCAGCAACAAATGCATTCAAACATGACAAAAGAACCAAAAATTTCAGAACATGTGGAGAAACAGATTTAGGACAAGTGAAAATTGCTTCATTTGTCAACGCTAGAAAATGGGTTTGGGTCAATCCCAAACAATATTGGGGCATTTTAAAACGAAGAATAGCCCGTCTAAAATGAGAGCAAACAAAGAAGAAATGGTCTAAAAAGAAAAGTAATCAAGCCCTTCGCAAAAAACACTCAACCAAATCTCCTCCACAAGCACGTGGCAACAAGAAGTCCAAAGGAAGAGTCATTGATGATTCTGCCTTATATAGTCTCACATCCACACCTCTCACCTGGTCATCTAATCTTTATGTGAAAGAATTGTTAAATGCAAAACAAAGGTTGGAGGTTTTAGAGGCTAAAGCGCAAGAAAGAGATCATAAAATTCATATAATAACGGCTGAGAACAAGGCGTTAGCAGAAAGCAATAAAATTTTAAAAGAACAAGTGGCACTGCTACATGAAACTCTTTTGATAGAGAAGACAGAATGGCAACGCATGAAGGCGGATGTGCAAAGCATAAAGAAATCTGTAGTGGAAAGTACAGAGGTGGTGAATGTGAAATCATCCCAAGACAAAGAAAAAATGATTGCCCAAATAAACAACCATGAAGAGAACGCAAGAGAAGAAACGAAAGGAGATTCTACCAAAGTTTCCAAAACTTGGGCTCAAGTTATTAGCAATTCTTGCTAATAAGGAAGGAGAAACAAATATTCAGGTTGACTACATGCAAGATAATGAAGGCTAGAAAAGACAAAATAGGGCAGCAAACATAATTATTAAAGGGGTGAAAGACTATGGGAAAAATGAATGTACTCTTGACCTTGCAAGAGACTTCTTGAAAGACAAGTTGCTATGGCAAGGACAAATATGCCAAGCATGGAGGGTGGGTAAGTTTAACGGGGAGAGAGTCAGGCCCATAAAAGTCAGTATGCCTAGCTTGCGTGATAAATATATCATTCTAAGCAAGAAACATCTCTTAAGGGGTTCTCGTTTCCTAGAAGAAAATTTAACTGTAAAACAATAGGAGGAAAAAAGGGAGAAAATTTTAAAAGTTAGGGCAGCAAGAGATGAAGGAAAGAGAGCATGGATTTATAAAGGCAAAGCTGTGATAGCGCGATTTGGACCTCCTTCCAGAACAAAGCAGCAAGATGGTAATAAAGAAGAAGCAACAAACTCTTCAACAGAAAATCAGAAAGCAAGGTCCGTATGGGAAAACAGGGACAAAGACTCAAATGTGAGTCTTGCATGTCAAAATAAATAGCAATCAAGTCATACCCAGGTTTCCTTAAGATTAATTTGTTGGAACTGTAGAGGTTATCCATGGAGACGAGAACCTAGGTTAGGGGCTATTGCGGAAAATAGAGACATAATTTGCCTCATAGAAACACATGAGCATGAAGGGTGCAAAACACCTTTGTTTGAAGGATACTGGAAGATGACAGTGTGGAACAAGGCAGCGAGGAATGGCAAAGGGCACGGGGGTATCATGGTTTTAGTAAGGGAGAAAGAAGGTCATCTCATTCAGTTAGAAAAAGAAGACTCAAATAAGCAATTCATTTGGTTTAAAATATCAGAAAATGGAAACCACATCAGAATTGCTGCATGCTATTTTGCGTCGCAGGTTTCAAAAATCTACAAAGGTAGAGGGCTTGACCACAAAGATCCATTTGCAGCTTTAAAAGCGGATATTGCAACATATTCTCTGCTAGGTGAAGTCCTTATAGTGGGGGATTTCAATGCTAGGACTGCAAGTGAACAAGCCAGCATTCTTTGTTGTAAAGATGACTCTGACCCTATTTGGCTTATAGAAGAAAGTAATCATCAATAGTGAAGAATTTCAGAGGACAAGGGTTGCAATCTCTTTGGTGAACAATTGCTTACTCTATGTGGGGCCTTTGATTTAGTCATTTGTATTGGCTTGACTAGATGGCCAAAGTACAGTAATTTCACTTGCAATACTTAAAATGAAGCAAGTGTGGTAGATTATGTAATTTGCTCGCATGGTTTGTGTGAGAAAATGGAAGAAGTTTTGGTTGGAAATCAACTGTGGGATTTGAAATCAGATCACAAGCCAATTTATTTATGTTTTTCTTGGATTGGAAAGAAACAGTTAGAGTCAAAAATTCAGCATGTCCAACAAAATCTCCCACAGGGTAGAGTTCTTTTGACCCCAGAAAATTGTAATACCTTCAAAATGATGCTAGAGAGGTTCTTCGAGAAGGAGAAAATTACAATTCACAGCCTTCATAGTCATGAATTAACACATTTAATTCAATGCACACTTGCAAAGTGCAAAAGAACAAAAATTAAGAAGTCTGAAACAAATTGCTTTCCGATTAATGCTTGGTTTGACAAGGAATGCAAAAACGCAAGGAGAATGTGGAAAGAGTCAAACAAGGATAACATAAAGCTCAAATATTACAAGTAGTTATTAAGTAAGAAAAAGGCCGATTTCATGATTTCAAGGAGGGAAGAACTAATCTTCGTTGGGAAAAATAATCCCAAATTATTTTGGAAGGAGCTCCAACCGAAAAAGATACAAATTGGAAATAATATTACAGCTTCTAAATGGTTTGACTATGCAAGACAACTCTATGAGCAAGCTCCCAAGGTTGACCCTCCCCCCTTGGTTAGCACTGATATTGAACTCTTCATGGTACAAGAGGTAGAGATTGGTATCAAGAAGTTGAGTGTTGGAAAAGCAAAACACTGAGCTGAACTCCAAGCAGAATATTTAAATTGGGGCTCAAAGATTCGTGCACCTCACATTACAAAAATCTTCAACAACATCATACAACAAGGGCTCCCCATAGACTCGACAACTAGTCCGACAATACCTCTTTTCAAGAGCGGTGATGTCAATAATCCCTCCAATTATAGGACCATCATGATAAACCCTTTGTTTGCAAAGCCATTTGGAAGCATGCTAGAAAACAAAATTAGCAAGTGGGCAGAAGAAAGAGATATACGTGCTAAAGGGCAAGCAGGTTTTAGACCTAAACATTCCACAATTGATTATTACATAACTTTAAGGCGCATCATTGAAAAAGTTTGGGAGAAAAAGGAAGAAGTCTTTTGTTGCTTTGTTGATTTCAGAAAAGCGTTTGACGTGGTTCGTAGGGATAAACTTTGGCACAGAATGGAGGAACTTGGGATTCCTAAAAATTTGAGAGCAGTTGTGCATACACTGTATGAAGAGGTAAAAGTCAAAATTAGAACTTTAGTAGGCATTTCTGAAAGTTTTAAAAGCGATATCAGGGTCAAGCAAGGTTGTCCACTGCCTCCTACCCTTTTTGGTTTATATATCGACAAGCTTGAGGAGTTGTTAAATTTGCAACAAGGTGATGGTATCTATTTGTGCAAGTTTGTTATAAGGCTTCTTTTGTATGCAGATGACCTTATTCTGATTGTTAAAACGGCTCTTGGTTTGCAAAAGCACCTGCTATCCCTTGAGCATTTTTGTAGAAGTGTGGGGATGCAAGTCAATATCAGCAAAACAAAATTAGTGGTTTTCTCTAAGAAAAGAAAACATAACCAGCATAAGTTCTACTTTGAAGGCAACATTTTGGAAGAAGTTGCGGATTACAAATACCTCGGAATTGACTTCAACAAAAATCTAAGCTAGAATGATTGTAGAAAGAAAAGAATTTTGGTGGGTCGGAAAACATTTTATGTTTTTCAAAATAGGTGTAGAGAGGCAGAGGTATGGGACTGGAAAACCACTCAAACTCTTTTTGGACTTCTAGTGATTCCGGTGATTCTCTATGGTTGTGAACTGTGGGCTAGTAGTACCTCCGACATGCAGTGGAGACAAATTGAGAAAATTCAAAAGCATTTGATTACAAACAAATTTAAGATTAAAAGTGCAGTTCCTTATGATATCTTGTTAAGTGAAACGAGGATTGCTCCTATTGAAGCAATTGTTATGGTGCGAGTCATAAGGTATTTAAAAAAAATTAGCAAATGGAAGAGGGTAGATGGCCTACTGTTGTCTTTAATGATAGATTGTGCAGAACAAAAAAACTTGGATGCAGCAAAATAACAAATGGTTTAGTAAATGGGGTATTTGCTTGAATGCGTGTCCCATAAACAACAAAGAGATAAAACCTTTTGTTATGGAAAAGTTCCACAAACGCACTTGGGATAGGGAGCTAGGAAGAAAGAAATACTATATTGAAGTGTTTAATCCCACTCATAATCATCAACCAAAAGCATACATAGAGGCCAATATCTCTTGGAGAGCCAAAATTCTTATTGCTCAGTTAAGGACTAATTCTCATCAACTCCGGTGTGAAACAGGGCGCTGGAAAAGGCCAAAGGAAGTGTGGGAGGAAAGGGTATGCATTTTTTGTTCTTCCAGAAAAGTGGAAACAGAAAAACATTTCATTTTAGAATGTGAGACCTTCAAAGACAACAGAGAAAGTTATGCAGATATGTTGGGAGCTAGCTCTTGGGATAATCTATTTAGCGAGGGGTTTGTCGAGAAGCTGGGAGCATTTATTTTGAAGCTTCATAGAAAAAGGGCCGAATACATCAAGCAGATGAAGAAGCAATCTATCCCATAGGCTATCTTTAGCCTCGTGGACGTTAAAATAATTTATTTCTTTCTTCTTTCTAAATGGCAAATGATACATCAAAGTCCACACTAAACCTAAAGGACACAAAATTGAATAACCAATACAAAATGTTATCAAATACATAAAATATTTATCTCGTCACAATCAAACATCTACAAACATAATCTAGCAGCTAGCTGGTTATTCGCTCTTCCCCTTTACCCAAAAAGGTAAGGGCTCATTTGCCATTAGAGAGCCCTACAGCATCAGTCTAATGATCATTGGTGGATGCTTGAGTATGAACCTGTGTATAAGTTGGTGACTAAGTTGCAAAAAACGCCTAGTTTGGCCACATACAAGCTCCTGAAATGCCTAGAACAATGCCTTGGAAATGTCACCAATTGTATTGTACAATGCTGCTAAATCTGGAAACCCCATACACTACAACACGTGGCATTTCATCCATTTCCAATGACATTTGGGCAATGTTGTGGAAGTTCCCAAGCTGACCTAAGTGCTCAAGAAGGGTGTAGCATCCATAGGAAAATATCGCTTTGTCCGTGACAATGACCTTTTAAGACAAAAGAAAGAGAGGGGGTTAAACTTAGAGGACTTTGTGACCTTGGTAATTAATGGTAATATTAAATTCTTAAAGTAAAAGTTGGCATTCCCCTTTTTCTTAAATTTTTAGCTTATTGTTTCAGGATGTTTGAGAGTGACTCCAATCTCATTGGACTTCCTATGTAGAAAGTATAATTTCATATCCCATTCAAAATTCAACAAACTTTGCAATTTCATGATTTTGGATTTGCAGGATTGCAGTGTTTCCACTGGATTCTATCATGTATGAGGGCATGGGATTGGCATTAGTCAAGAACACCAAGCTATGGGATTTTGCATCATGTAATCATCTAGGAGAGTTAATATGGACATGGGTCTCCCTATAAAATGTCAGTTTTGCATATCATTCTTGTTTTCTTGCTTATTTTCATGCAAGATAACGTGATATTTAAAAAAAAAAAGCAACAGTATATTTTTATTTTTTATTTTTTATTAACTGTGTTTCTCCTACATCCCCATTTTGGGGGGGTCATGTTTTAAAGCATTCCCTTTTCAAAAACTTGTACATGTTTCATGCAACTTAGGCTGGTGATGAGGCTGTCTCATAAGTCTCCTTGGTCCCAATGTCCTACTAGATCAACTCCTTCAACAGGGAAGGGTCAGATCCTCACCTGCCTCATGCACATGCTTGGGTTGCTCCTCTAGCTCTAACCAAAAAATAGGCCTTTCAAACTCCACCCTCCAATCAATCAAGATGTCAATGTTTTCTAAGGAATTGTTGTCCATGAAAAGGGGGTGATCAATCTACTTCACCCATAGCTAGAGATTATAGTGGACATACACCAAATCCGGCTAGTGTTGATACTTAACTTGCAAGAGGGTGTCATAATAAATTTAATGAATCTTACCTCTCAAAGGACATAACAGAAGTTAGAGGGTCATAAGTTATTAAAATCATATTTGTTAACATGTTGTGCCTGTGTGTGTATTTTTCTAATTACACTTTAATTGCACTCACAGTTTGAAGTGCCTGGTTAAGCATACAAATGGCAAATTTCTATAAATTTAATGTTTTTCCACAATAATTTCTCCACTGGATATCTAAAAAAAAGAAAAAAAGGAGAAAATAACTTGAATTGCATTTCAATCCAGTAAAATGCAAACACAAGTGATAAAACAAATAGAAGTTGTAACAAAAATTCAAAGTTAGGATTGCTTACTTGGCATTAAAGTATTCCCTTTTTAGATAGCACATTCGAAGCCAAATAGTCCAGTGGCATTCCTATACAACCCCATCTCTCTATTAATATCATTTAGTCATTTGCAAGGGGTACCATACTCTGAAGACATTTATCAAACCCTACCACAAAATTGCCATCGAAATTTAAATTTACACGAGGAAGAAAAGGTGGGGTTGAGGACAAGTGTTGTTACTTGAATGTGACGATGGAATGTCCCATTCCATCTGTTATCTCCTAGAGTATCACTTGTTTGTCAAATCCATCATCCTGGGGTATCTTTTCTCATAGAGAGATTTCATAGCTTCTTTGGCCATAAACATGGCCTCACACAAGATCTATACAAGGCTACAAGCATGGCTATTGCACTAGATTAATTCATCACAATTGAGCTTACAAGTTTCTATAAAATCTCTATTATGCAATGCTTACGTATTGTTATAAGTTAATATTACAAGTGTAGTGCACAAATGACTAAAATAAAATGATAACATAATAAAAGAAGCTAAAACAACAAATTTCACACCATCCACACATTGAACACAAGTTGTACCCTAGGAAACCTAGTAACGAAAAACCCATCCATAAGGTGATGACTATGGCTGGCTCTTTTCTTCTCAATTGTCAAATAAAATTACAAAGAAAGATGGACATACTATGGAGTTACAATAGATAATATGACCTGAATGTTTGCTATAGGGTCTTTTACTTCCTTTGCTCTACTCACAATATTCCATTGCTTTGCTCATCTATGGAACAACAAATCAATACAAAAGAAACAAAACCCCTTCCTCCCCTAGAATCCCAATGTTTAACATGTTTTGATAGTTGTCCAGGGTTATTTTTAGTGTTTTTGCATGCATAGACTCCTAGTTAGGGTTAAGGTTTTGGACCATGTTACTGCTCAATCTAGCAAGGGTCCTAGGTGGGGTTCCAAAGGGACTACTACTAGACCTAGTGACAACAATGGGACAAGGACCCACTGTCACCTCAGTTGATGTTCCCTACTCTTTACAGAATTTCACTGATGGGAGGAGTCCCAGTATAAGGAAATCCCTAGGAATGATGAATCAATGATAAGATGGGTAGATATTTCAAGGGCCCATTCACAAGAGAGACTCAAATAATAGGGCTTGCTCGCTTTAGAAGCAAAGTGAAGGGTTCTCTAAGAAAGGCTCAAGGGATGACCTCGGGCTGAGGAATATTCAAAAATGATGAATGCCTAAGATCAAAAGTTCCAAAATCCCTCACTTGTGATTGATGCGTTTATACTAAGGTTCCAAGTGAGGCAAGGATGGCTCATTCAATGGAAAGATTCAATTAAAGTGTGAGCTTTGGGAGAAGCTAGGGTGACTTTCCATGAAAAGCCCCTTGAGAGAAATACTATAAGAGACCAAGAGTTGAGACATATACCATGGTAAAGGCTCATCCAATGATAACCTGTAGTTAAGAGAAAAGGTTTTGAATAATGAACTACAAAGTGTAGACCTTCAAGAGATCCCCAAGTCAAAGCAACTTCAAGGTTTCCCTCTTGGTTGGATAGGTAGGGCATCAATTTATTTGAAATTCCACTGTGGGAATTCATTCAAAACTGGAGGATGCCCAGAGGAGACATAAATGAAGAAACTTGTTTGGATGAAATCTTAAAATTCCTCCCTAAAATTTCACACCAAGCCCTAGAAAATATCCTTGTCCTTATGGACGAAGAAAAGAAGAAGAAAAGAGGTTAAAGGCTGATATTTCGTTTAGTTAATTTGATCACCAAGGATTTAGGACTAGTGCCTGGCTATTGGGAGGATTGGAATCAAAATGATCAAGATTTAGGAACTTTGTTGTAATATTCCTAATGGAAATATTAAGTGATAACAGTATTGAAATCATAAACATACAATAAAAAATTGTACACACAAGCAGATATACCAGATTACATTAGAAATAACACCCAAAATGTTGATCCTTTATATTAAATTAATCAGATGGAGTACAATGAGTAGGAACAAAAGAACTTGGGCTTGCTACAACAAGCAAGGGAAGATTCCATATGAATATGATCGTACCCAAATGTTGTAAATGACTCTACTACCAAATCTACGTCCACCCAAAAAACTATTGTTGCCGATGGAAAGGAACTGCTGATTTAGCCCTCCAAACTGCTCCAAAAATTCTGAGAACTTAGCCACAGGCACTACTCCACCAGCTCAACAAAACCCAAAAATATCTCATGAACCCAAGTGGTAGAAATGGTCCTCGAAATAACTATGTCCTCCAATAATTTCTGCTACTGATTGCTAAATGCAACTAGGAAATTTTCCCTTAGGAGTGCTCAGAAAATTCTGCAAAATTAATCCTAACCTCCTCTCATAAAACATACAAAAACCAAGAAAGGGTTTGGGCTGAGTCCAACGTGCCCCAGTGACCCCAATTTGTGTGTGGACCTCTAACTGGCTAGCAAAATTGGTTGTAGATGAAATTTGCTACAAAATGTTCCAAATCTCTCCTAGAAAAACTCCTTCCCAAATTTTCCCTTATTCCTCTATAGCCACACCATAGACTCTCCTTGCCCAAGTGATTGCATAACAATGCCCAGTGAGCCCCTATGCAGGCCAAGAATTGGAGCAACTCAGCTCTCTCAAATGCCTCACCAACATACCTGCAAATTTACAAGAAACTCCAGCCCTCTTTGTGGAAAGATTCTCTACTAATTGGCTAGCCCAAATTCTCCTCTTTGTTGGCCCTCCGAAGAGCCACAATTTCTTTTCTGCATTCAGGGAAACTCGCTCCAACTAAAGGAAATGACTGTAAATGTGCCCAATGGAAACTCTGAACTGAGCTCCCCAATTTCCTCACTAGGAAGACACTCGAAGTTCTCCGAAATGAGGGTGGAATTCCCGCTCGGGAATTCCTTGTGCTGAACAACACGGTTGCCTTGGTTAAGTAGCTCAAGAGAACTAATGTTAAATTGTCAAATTATCAAAAGTACCAAATGGAGACCTCCAAGATCTATTTATATTTGTTGGCCCTCTCTCCCTTGGTGGTCCCCAGCTTCCACTAATTCACACCCTTTCCTTTTTCTCTCTCTTCACACTAGTGCGAATTGCTCCATTGGTCCCCACATTCCACTAGAGCTATAATTTTCTATTTCTCCTAAGTCCCATACGCCAAAAATGCCTCCAATGCCCAAATTACAAAGTTGTGCTATGCTTATCACCTCCCTAATAAATTCCATTAATCCCCTCAAATAAAAAATCAAAAATGGGGATATTACATTTTCTCTTCAAGGAGGCCTAAAAAAACAGCTACACTCTTTGTGGATGCAACTTCACAACAACTTTACACTTTTATACTTCGATATGCAAGATTTGATGGAGTTTCAGGGTAAAAGGTGCACAACCTACCCCTAGGAAAAATCGTTCTTCTTGCCAAGATGAATAACATAGGCAACGAGCCAACATTAGAAGTGTTTCATAGATTTGCATTAATTTTTAGGGCACAAGTAAAATCATGACATAGCATTCGATACATTAGACATGAAATGTTATGAAATTTGCATGAAAGAGCACTTACATGACAAAAAGAGTATATCCATCCATAAACTTGCCAAATAGAAGCTCCAAGAGAGATAGCAAAAATATTCCACACATTAAAATGCATTTAATCATCCAAATCATTCCAAAAATTGCAAGTCCGAAATCTCTAGAAAGATATATCCCAAATCCAAGTGAAGATGAGAGATCAAATGAACCTCTTATATTTATATGATCCTCCAAGGGATTCTAATAGCCTAATTATGCCTAATAATGCCCCTACAATAAAAATAATTTTCAAAATAACATCATTTTGTGGACAAGCCCACCAAATAGACACAATATGAAAAATAAGCTTCTCAAGGGGGCCAAAATGGTAATACAATAACCAGTAGGGCCATTGGAAGGCCTAGTGAAGTCCTTCATGTGCCAAAATGAGTGGAAGGGCTCCAAAAATAGTGATGAAGGGTGTTGACCACTACGTGTCAACAACCCATAGTAGTACACCCCTTTTTTTCTCAAAAGGGATAGTGTCTAATCAATGTGTCCGTGCCATTCAACTATCATCATCAGCCTGATTATCATGTTATAATGTAAACCCATTCTGCATGAGTATAATGTAAATAATCTCAATAAATATGTGTCGTGTATCTAATTGCCTAGATAAACCTATTTTTCTGGTGATGATCTACATTCTGGAAGGTTTTTTGTCTCACCGATCCATTCTCGAACAGTCAGCAAAGTTTTCCTTCAGCCTTACCCCAAATCCGGAATGGATTTTGTCATTGGGATCTTAGGCGAATCCTAGTGTTCTAGATCGAGTCTCTATGTAAAAGTGATTTGGGAATAATCTTGACTATTTAGTTAGGTTATTTTATTACAAATTGTTTGGTTTGCTATATTATATTTGTGTCATAGAAATGGGTAGTCTGTGAGGGTCTTTTACAAATGGGTTTTCCCCTAAGTTGCATGAAACGGGGAAACGGGGAAACGAGACGAAACGCGGAAGCGAAACGAAACGCGACCTCCCCAAATTTTGGAAACGAGGAAACGCGAATATATATAATAATATTTT
>APFE031541038.1:15488-44205 GCA_000404065.3 Pinus taeda | reverse complement strand
CATATGTAGATTAGAATTAAACCAATATTCATTCAGCAATCATCACACATCTAAATACATTTGAAACAAGAACTAATTTATGAAAACTATGAAAATTGAACCAAGAAGTGCACTTAGCTTGGTGTAGGGGCCCTCCACCCTTGCCTTGCACACTTGAAGAAATCTTAGCTACAACAACTTCAGTAAATCAACCAAGCATGAACAAAAAATTGAAATGAAACGAGTTCTTCAATTATCTTTTAGTCTTCAAAGAGTCTCAAAATCAAATTACATAAATTCTACATTAATTCTCCCCCATAAGCCTTCAAAGTTTTGGCTTAAATAGAAGATCATGAAACAAACTGATCTAAAGTATCTCTAACAACTATATCTATCAATATCCACCTATCCAAGTGAAATCCATCCAATCTATCACTAAAAACATGGAAAATCCCATGAAATCATAAAACTGCCCTATTTCCTAGGGATTTTCTGGATGACTAGTGATGTTTGACCAGCCTTGACCGGGCCTGATTTAGCTTGTTTTGACTGAACCAATTGGAATTAGTTCAGTCTTATTTCCCAAGCTTTCCATTCATGTATCTAGCTCGAGCCCAAGTGTCCTGCAAATATGTCATCCACATAGCCATTACGGGAATTTCTGATTCTGTCCAAAAAATACTCTTAACACCCAATTTTTGTAAAAATAACTAAAAATTGAAAAACATAATTTATTTGCTTGAATATGCATAATAAGGTCAAAATAAGGTGTATATGGATGGTATATGGTGGAAAATGATGTAAATTAGGTGGATTTTAATAAGCAAAATTTGATAAAAAACGAGGGCCAACAATAACCATGATAGAATCATGTTGTTTGGATGTCGTCAGAAAAATTGTAATGAAGTCCATGGAAATGACCTCCCATTCCCATTTTGGAATAGGAATAGGCTACAATATACCAGTTGGGTGCTTACACTAGGCTTTCACCTGTTGATATTCAAAACATCTCGCAACAAACTCGACCAGTTCTTTCTTCAAATTCAACCAATGATATAACTTCTTAACAATTGTCAAAGTTTTCTACTATCTCAGGTCGCCTGAATATGCTTTGACATGAAACTCCCTCAAGATAAGCTTCTTAAGCTCACTGCTATCTGGGACATAAATCTTGTTCCTAAATCTCACGAAGTCATCTTCCATGAGGTGATACTCCTCATCTCTATCACCTTCACCATGTTGTTGCAACCTGTGCTTCAGCTGCTAGTACCTCTCATCATGTTGCCTTGCATGCAAGATTCGCTCCCGTAAATCCATCCCATAAGAGATCACAGCTGAAATTTGGTTCACCTACACTCTCCTACTGAGAGCATCTACAACCCTGTTCTCTTTTCCCTTGATGTATATAATTCCAAATTCAAACTCATTGAGGGTAGCTAACCATCTAGCTTGCTGGCATTTAGATTAGGTTGGTCATACAAGTACCTCATCCCACTATGATCACTCATCAAAAAAAACCTCCTACCAAGGAGATAATGTCTCCACATCTTCAATGCATGAATGATAGCCTGTAACTCAAGATCATGAGTCACATAGTTTCGTTCGTGCTCATTCAACTTCCTTGACTCATAGCATACCACCTACGCTTCTTACGTCAGGATGCTACCAAGTCCTTCCTTACAAGCATCTATACATACCACGAACTCCTTATCAAGATCTACAATCTTCAAGACTAGAGCATTTGTAAGAAAATGCTTCAATTGCTCTAAAATAGTTGCACACTCCTTAGTCCATTCAAACTTCTTCCATTTCCTCTACAAAGATGTAATATGATAGCCAATCCTTGAGAAGTTCCTGATGACCCTCTTTTAATAACCTACGAGTCCCGTGAATGATCTGACCTCATCCACAGTCCTAGGAGTTGGCCACTCCATGATAGATTTAATCTTTTCTGGGTCCTCTGACACCCCCTCCTTGGAAACAACATGTCCCAATTAATGAATCTGAGACTGAAAGAAACTGTGCTTGCTAAGCTTGGCATACAACTGATCCTCTCTTAACAATATTAACATTGTTACTAGGTGCTCTGCATGCTCTTCCTTATTCTTGGGATATATTAATATATCATCAATAAACACTATCACAAACTTGTCGAGGTATGGACACAACACACTTTTCATCAAACACATGAAAGTGGTTGGAGAATTGGTAAGACCAAAAGGGACCACCACAAACTCATAATGTCCATACCTTGTATGAAATGTAGTCTTGTATATGTTTTCTTCTTTGATGCGCACTTGATGATATCAGCCTGATCTCAAATCAATCTTTGAAAACATTGTAGCTCCCTTCAGTTGACCAAACAAATCATCAATCTGCGACAATGGATACCTCTTCTTGATAATCACCTTGTTCAACTACCTGTAATCAATGCACAACCTGAGAGTACTGTCCTTCTTTACAAATAGTATTGGTTCACCCCAAGGCTACACACTTGGCCTTATGTATCCTTTATCAAGTATTTCCTTGAGTTGCAACTTCAGCTCCACCAACTCTGGAGTGTTCATTCTCTAAGTTGCCTTATATGCTAGTGTTGCTCCCGACATCAACTCAATAGAAAATTCCACCTCTATATGAGGAGGAAACTCTGGAATGTCTGTAGGAAACACATCTTGGTGTTGGACATTGGATAAACCAACGCTCCTCATGTGTTTCATGACATGGACTAACCACCTCTCGTGGATCCTTATCTCTGGCAATGTGATCATTGACTAACACCTGCGGGCTTTGTTTAATGACAATTGTGATTCCCAGCAAGTGGTATCAGAGCATAGGTCACGAGTTTGATACACACTCGTCTCATGTTGGGTGGGATATTGTTGGACATTGGAGAAACCAACGCTCCCCATGTGTTTCATGACATGGGCTAACCGCCTCTTGTGGATCCTTATCTCTGGTGATGTGATTGTTGACTAACACCTATGGGTTTTGGTTTAATTGAAATCGTGATTCCCAACACTTGGAGTTGTTGCAAAATAGGATACCTCTTTAGGACTTCATCATCCTCAACATACTTCCCTTTGTCACTGAAAATATGAATTGCAAACAATACATCCCTTCCAGTAACTGCGCTTCACCTGCATAGTTGTAATCGTTCTTCCTGATATAAGTTTCTTCTTTCCCTGAAAGATTCTTCTTTCCCCATCATCATCCAGGCACTCAATAGCCTTATCATATCAGTCCACTTTAGTCTTGTGAATGAACAACCAATCCATGCACAAAAGCATACTATATTATCCCAAAGGAAGCACATTTATATGTGTTAATATAAGCATACTATTCAGCTCAAATACATAAGATCTCACCCAATGATGAACTCTTCTCTTGGTCCATGTAGCCAACTACACCAACCAAGATTTTGCATGTAATTCTTTATTCAAGCAATACTTATCCATCAGGTCAGGATTGATATAACTATAATTAGATCTAGGATCAATCAAAATGGAAATAATTTGATCATGAAGATTACCTTCCATCTCGATAATGGATGCTTAATGATCAGCTTTCTTGTTATCTACTACTACATAGATCTGAGGAATACTTTTACAAACATCTCCAACTATCAGTGCCACCTAAGCATTGTAAATCTGAAGCCTGCCACCCCAGTGTGATGGGCACTCACTCCTAAGATGCTTTCCGCAACAATTCCAACACCTCAAATACTTCCTACCATCACCCTCATTCTCTTCCTCAGGCTGAATCCATGTCCTCTATCAACTGCATTGAAATTCTTGTAGGAGGTTATGTTCTCCTTGTCACCTACATCTTGAAGATTTCCTCACTTCTTAGCCCACTTTCCTTTAGTCTTCTCATTCCCTTTCCAATCCCGCTTAGGCTCAGAATTGCGTTTTGACTGCTCAAAACAATGCTTCAGCTTCCCGATGACTTCCTCTAATGACTGAGGCTCATCATACACAATCTGATATTTAAATTCTAAATGCAAACCACTGAGGAACCTTTGGAATTTTGTCTTCTCATCCTTGAGGTAGGGCACATAACTCAACAACTCGAAAAAATGAGTCATGTACTCTTCATATGTCATGGAACCCATCTTCAACTAATAAAATTCCTTGGCCTTTTCGTCATAATATCTCTCAGACAAGTACTTCTTCCTGAAGATTTTTTTAAACTCATGTCAACTCAGCTCCTCTACCCTGATCCCTCTAACACGCTTCACATCTTCCCACCAGATATATGTTTTTCCCTTTAGACAGAAGATAACTATCTTGGCTTTCATATTTTCTTAATAATCATGCAATCTAAAGAACTTCTTCATCCCAAGTAGCCATGCTTCTGCATCTTCTGATTTCTTCACATCCCCATCAAAAGTAGGAGTCTTGGCTTTCTTGAACTCCTCTGGAAAATACTGCTTCTCACTCCTCCTATAAGGATGTTGGTGGTAATGATGATCATGTCTCTCAGAACTAGAATAAAATCCATGAGTGCTAGCCCACCTATCAGGTTTATCCAAATATTTTCCACCTTTAACTGTATCATCTTTGTCCAACCTATATCTTGATTGAGAACTACTACCATATGCCCCATTAGTTTTTTCCTCTTGTCCATGACTAATCCTTAGATGTCCCTGCTTCTCCAAATCTGAAAGGCTCTGAAGGATGAGTGCATTAACCTCTGCTTACTTTTCTTGAGCTCTGGAAAGTCTTTCCTATGCTCAATCAACTTGTTATTATCTACCTTGCAACTTCTAATTTCTACCTTCAAACTTCTCAGTGTATCTGATATATTAGGAGAATACTCTTCTCCTTGTTGCTCAACTGATATGTCCCATCCCGTTGAATTCAAATTGGACCTGTAAGGGGATTCATGTGAATTATATGCCACCATTCTAGTCTTCATATTTTATCTTCTCTTTCCCGCAAGCATGTCATGTTAGATAAACCAAATAGAGACAATCAAAATCGTACCCTAGTGTATTTCAAGGGAGGTTATCTCGTTTGCATAATCAATCCAAAATAGCATGATATAACTTCACAATCATATCAACTCACAAGGTCATGATATCCATAATAGTAACTAGCTAGCATGCATACATGATAAACTCATAAACAACTAACATGCATTCATAAAAATCACATCTACCCCGAGGTCCAGTGCTACAACCTCGCTCTCATACCAACCTGTAAAACTACCCCTCCCACATTTACCCACTTTGACAAGATATCTAGGGTAAACATGATCTGAGTGTCACTATGAGATGACCCAACCTCCAAATTCCAGTTATGGAAATGGAACCTGCAAATCGGAAGTAAACGGACATCCCTCATAGACTACAAATCACTCAGGAGATTACCAACCACCCCAAGAGATCAATCCCTGAGTTGGAACTCTTTCACTAGGTTTACACCCCAACCACACCCTTGACACATTGTGCATGTGGTTATGAGGCTCCAACCGCACCCATAAGCCTTCTTGCATGTGGTTGTGACCCAAATTCAATTTAGAGCATGTGATCGCGAAATCTATGCCACTTTTTTAGGCTATCCTCCAGACCAATGCCCAAAATTTCCTGTAACTTTTCATAATCATGACAATGATAATAACAATTCTAAATAATCAAAGCTTGAGTAATATCTTGACCAATACATGCCTAATACAAGATAAACATTTTTGTCAAACAGAAAGTACACAGATAAGCTACAGGTCATGAATGCATATATGATCATAAACTCCTTAACTTCATTTGAGAATCACCAAGAAGGTTTAATGCCTTTTCAAGCTAGCTACAATAACACTTATTAGCCCATGCATTCATCAACCATATAGTAACTTATCAAATCATGAAAAAGAGTCATAGCTAGAGCACATCATAAAACCATGCATATAACCATCATATAACTAGCATATAACCAAAATAGAAACTATGACCAATCAACCACACGATCACCATAATAACTAGTATAAGTGCTCATAGATCACAATAGGAAAATATCTCAAATTAACATATGAAAATGCCAACCAAGTCAGGGACTTCCATGTACCAACCGACCATAGGTTGGGTTGAACCAAATCTCTCTTTCAACCAATCACCCCCATGCCATATTCCAAGCATGAATGTGGGATGATAAGAGTTAAACTAAAATAGAACCAACCAGGGCTTCCAGGGACCAAACCACATCAACCCTCAAGCACAGTGATCTCACCTATATAGTCCATAAATCACTAACATCAACCAGATTGGTCTCTTTCCAAACTTTCTAGGGTTAGGAACTAGTAACTCAACCCACAACCTCTAGGGAACTCAAGCTGTTTTAGGTTTCTAGATAATTTTTTCTAGCCCACAGGCTCTAGGGACTAGTAACTCAACCCACAACCTCCAGGGAACCCAAGTTGTTCCATGGCTCCAGAGAATTTGTTCCAACCCACAACCATAGGAAACCTTAGAACCAATCAGAAAAACCAAGTGGGGAACCCACTACACCATGGCTATCCAAGAAATGGCAAGGAAAGGCTAAAACCATTATCAATCTAGAAAAATATCCATCCAATGACAACACATAACCAAGAAACCACATGCATATACCATGAATCCAAAAACCAGCAAGGAAATTACACATGCAACCTGTTACCTATGAAGTAAGCCTGTAGTAGATTCTGATGTAACTGTCTCCTTACGCTTCCTTGCTTTCCTTGCTTTCTCCAAATCCAAGTGAATGCTAGAATGCTCCAAGAATTCTCTAAGGGTGCAAGAGTGTAAGAGAGCCAAATGATAAACTGACCAAAGCTAAGCCATCAATTGTTTCTCTGATGCCTTTTTGTTATTGATGTCTCCTTTTTCTTCATTTTTCCTCTAATTTCCCTTACATGAAAATTTGTGTCTCTTCACCTTCCTTTTCTCCTATTTTCCTTTATTTTCATAATTAAATTCCATTTATTGCCTATTTTCCTTTACCAATTTCCATAGCCATTAATTAACCACAAGTGATGACCACTAGAATGTTTTCCCACCATTTAGCTTGGAATATGTGTCCCACAATATTGCTCTTATTTTATTTACTTGGAAAATCAACCAGGGGTTGTTACACCTTAGAAACTCTAAGAATTTGGTGGTGTACTCATCATATGTCATTTGTCCTAATCTGAGCTCATATAACTCCTTCGCCTTGTTGTCAAAGTATCTTTGAGATAGATATTTTCTCCTAAAATACTCTCTAACTCCTTCCAAGACAATTCTTCCTCCCTTATGCCCTTTACATTTTTTATATCTTCCCACAATATATTAGTCTTGCCTCTTAGGCTGAAAGTAACTATCTTTGCTTTCATGTTTTCTGAATAATCATCGATTTGGAAGAACTTCTTCATTCTTAACAACTAGGCTTCAACATCCTTTAATTTCCTCATTTCACCATAAAAGGTAGGAGGCTTAACCTTTTTGAACTCCTTTGGTATATACTCTCTTTCCCTTCTTCTCCAATGATGATGATAAAGATGATAATGTGACCTTCTATGAGAACTCTCATATTGTTGCTAATGGGTGCTTAAGTTCTTTCTAGGAGTGCTCAACAAAATGCCTCCTTTCACTGTGTATTCATTAGAAAACTGGTGCCTCTTTCTGGATCTACTCTCATTTTCCCCATTTGTTCTTTCTTCCTGTGGCAATGGGATTTGCATCTATCTATGGATGATCCCTAACTCATTTTGCCTCTACCTTTGCAAGTTTGGTAGGCTTTGTAGTATGACTACATTGACTTCAAATTGGTTTTCTTGTGCTCTGACAAGCCTCTCATTATCATCTTTGCAACTCCTTATCTATATTCTTAGGCTTCTCAATGTGTTCATCCAATCATGAGAGTCTTCCCCTCCTCATTTTTCAACTGATATTTCCTCCTCATATGCCCTTCCTTCTTCATATCCGCACAGTGATTGATCGGAGCTATACTGCACTATTTTGATATTCTTTCCCGGGTCTATTGATTCTATACTATACCACCCTTTATTGTTCTCTGATCTTTGACTTTCATGTGCTCTCATACACACACATATCTGTTAGATTAAAAAAAATAAAAAAAATCAATATCATGTATAGTAAATACTATCACCTTTTTCTTTTTGATAGAAGGATGTTGGTATAAGACTAGGTAAAACAAGTCATATCATGTTAATCCATACAAATTAATGAAATCATGATAGACTATTAACACATCAATAATAATGAGCTCATGTCACAACATTAATTATCATGCCACATGCATAGGCCAAAATGTAAACACGTCTACCTTAAATACAACCAATCACCCATAAACCAAATTTTAACACCTAAACCTATTTTAACACTTCATATAATTTTTTTAAGGTCCAATATTGAGATTGTTGCTATGTTAATATGTAATAGGGCATCAAATCATCCCAAAGGGTTTATAATTGAACCTTAATCTTCATATTTGTTGCAATAGAGCCCATCTAGTCCAAGCGTTAAACCTTGAGGCTTTGATACCACTCTTTAACATACCCCCTACTAACCCATCCCTAAAAAGGTTAGCAGGAGATAGTTACTATGCTAACCCACTTTCCATGGTATAGTTACGGAAATGGGATCCAATTTTTTTTCTACCTTTTTTTCTCCCAAGAAGGTCAAATTGGATGATACCATCACATTCACCTTGTCGAGATGATTCCATCGATATAAAATATGTCTCAATTCAACTCCTTGATTGAAAGGTATTTCCATTTGAATACTAACCTATAAGACAAAGACACTTCATCAACCTACCACATGCCTATCCCTATTAGTCTCCCACTCCCACATGGTCTAATTACCGACCTATTCATATTGGTAACACAATAACCTACTATATAGCGGGTGTGGCCCAATCTATAACACGCATGTACCATAAGAGAGGCATATGGGTGTAGGTCCCTAGAAGGTCATATCACCTTGATGCAAGGAATCTCTAGTGGGTTATCATTTTTCTCCTTTCTGAAACAGTCGAGGACATTCCTCCGGGCTATGTGGCTATGTAACTCTGCATTAAGCTTAACCTTCCTCTTGATCGACAAGTGAACTCATTCATGTCGCAAGGTACTCATCCCTTAGCTCAAAATATCCGAGGTCCGGGGTGATGTCAACTTTCATCACACCTCCCATGTCATGTGCCTCATAATTATGGGTTCAATGTGCATTGTCAAGGACCCCACCAAATGGGCTCCACTCACCATGTCATCCCGGAGAGTGAATCTCAACTATTCCTCCATGGCCTATGTCTCAATTCTTTGGGGTCCAAGATCTAAGGTGACATCATCCAATGTCACACCATCCACATGGAAGGAGTCCCACTTATTGTTTGACTCATGCATTTCATGGTCTTCTCGTTATAAGCGATTTGGAGTTTTTCTCCTCTCGACCGAAGTGTACATGGCACTCTTAGGTTTTGGCCCCACTGCCACATGACCTTAAGGATTTGATCCCAGGAGATTTCCTTTGATGCTCCTCTTGAAACCTCTAAGGTACTAAACTTCTGGGTTCATTACCGTGAGTGCTTCCCCATCGATGACCCAAATGTTTCTTGCCTTACACTATCTCTTTTGAGATTAAATGGGAAAGATACAATCCAATACATATAGTCACATATTTCTTCATATGGAAAGGTTACCTACGTGCAACTAGATTGAATTTCAATCTCATAATAAATCATAAGTCTTTTAACAAGAGATTTGACCTATGTATTTAACCAGTTATCAAGGTTATATTTTCATCCATAATTAATCACATGGAAATGATTCTTCCTTAAAATCATTACATCGATCATTATCATTCCACTCTTACGAGTGGAGTCCCAATTTCGTATCTCACACACCACATTCAGTGAATGCAAAACATATGCACAAAATATTTAAACAAGGAGTGCATGTAAACACTTATTTTATGCAACATAACGACTTGTTGACTACAAGTGGGACTCTAACTCTCCACCCAGCCTTAGATGAGCTACAACCGCGTTTACATGTAGTTGTCACCCCCAAGATAGATTCTAGTGCTTGAGGTGGAGTGCTAATTAAGAGGAAATTAAACCAACAAAACAACTGAAATAGGATTCCATAAGGCCACATTGGCTTCATCCACCAACTACATAATTTTTCACTCGGTCCCTTCAGACATAATTAACATCCATGTCAGGACACCATAGTGAAGAGAGTCTCAACTCACTTTCAGGAGAATGAAGTCCACATTGAAGAAGGTTCATCAGTGGACAAACTACTAATGAGTAAGATATCCCCTCTCTAGGTGGTTCATCAGTGAGTCAAGCACCAAAGCTTCAACCCCAAGGCAACTCTTGGTGGTTTAACAACCTCACAAGCACCCGAATGACTCTTCCCAATCTAGTAGGTTCATCAATCCACAAGATTCCAATGGGTTCTTTAGACCTATAAACAAGCCACTTCTCTCTATAATATTGTTACCCAGCAAGTCTCTGTGAGGGTTGTTCAACTAGTTCTATCAGAGCTTGCTTTTCTAACCAATTTGATCAAATTCCCTCTCTATTTTATCACCTCCATCCTTGGAGTAATTTCTTACAATGCTCTCATGGTGTCCTCTCTTCTACTACCTATGTGTCTCCCCGAGAGGGTACTCTGACTGCCTTTTTTCCTTCCATTGTCTCTGCACATGGGAGAATGACTGTGATTGTCTTTTTTCTAACTCCATGCAAGTTAACTTCCCAAGATAGTGTAGCCCATGCGACCTTTAATATTTTGTCCTATTCCTTGCATATGTTTGGTTCTAAAGGACACTTGGGCCTGTCCTCATTTCTTCATTTAAATTTATTGAACATTCAGCCCATTTATAACCACTTAACCTACCAGAACTATTATTTAAAACAAACCATTCCTCAAGAAATCTCCTTCCTTAAGAAATATGCAATTCGTGTCCCTTTGTCTCATCCTTTAATTAATTGCAATTTATTTACAATTAGAGAATATTAGCTAGGGGATGTCACAATATCTTGGATTCCATATTTGAAATCATGGTTTTTTATTCACCCTAATGCAAACGGTTTTTTTTTATTGTTGAGTTTGGTCTCTCTGATGATAGGGATAAGATATTTGGTTTTTGTCTTTAGTTTTGGGGAAGCTTTGCTCTATGAATGGTGCCTTGTTTGGGTAAGCCTCCTAAATTTGTGTTTGTAGTTTTGGGTTTTATCCTATCTTTGTGCCATTGAATGCTTTGGGAAAATATCATTATTACAACCTTGAAATAAAGGATTATAGTATATGTACTTATGCATGAATTAGTGTAGAAATGGACTTCAACAAAGGGTGTCTATTGGAAATAAGTTTGACTGGGACAAATTACTCATGTACATAAAAAATGAACTACCAAAAATCTATTTCCGATGTAGATCTTGCTTTGATACAAGTCATCTTGTAATTTAGTGCCCAAATAATTGAAGTAAGGACAAAAAACACAAACATAATTCAACTTGGTGGGTTGGGTTTGGACTTGAGCATTCTGTTATTGACAAGGGAGGCTAATGGACTCTCCCAAAGATGGGCCCATTGAAAGCTAATGATTCACCATCCTAGGAGGTTTCCTCTACTTTGGATCCTCTTTCAAATGAATTAGAGGTGGAAGAAAATAATATAAGGGAAGTGGAAATGCATTTAAAATAATCTAACTCAAAAGATGAGAAAACAATCCCATCTGATTTGGGTTGTGGATCTAAGGACTCTCCCAACTCTTTTCCATTGGTAAGTTGGGTAGATGATTCTCCAATTGAAGCTCAAGAGGAAATGGCTAAAGTGGAAAAGTCCTCATCAAAAACAAATGAAGCATGGACAATAGTAGCAAAGAAGAAAAAATCACCTAAAATTGCACAACCAATAATGACAAGAAGTTGAGTTGTAATCTAATCTAGTTTTTCAGAAGCTTGTTGCTAAAAATTGTGTTTTTTGGTCAAAATGGGACCTTTTGGTCTAGTTGGAATAAGATATTTTGTTTAATCTCCCCTTAAGGGCAAGTCGCATATTGTATCCATTTTTGTACTTCTCCCTATATCATAACTTTTTATCATAAATAAATTTCCCAGTTTTTGTTAAAAAAACAGTTGGACACACATCAGAATCTTTAACATGATGCTAAAAATGCATTTATACTAACACTATAAGTAGACATACAAAGCTAACGAGAGGCTATAAGAATACATATGGTGATAAAGAGACATTAATTCGATGTTAACAATACACATTTTCATGTTGTGTCAACAACATTGACTCAAAATATGATGCATCTTAAGCTTAAGATACCCCTAATTGCATAGTATGGAGAAAAATTAACACTTGGAAATAAAAAGATAAAAATGAACTAGATAGTGATGTTAATATCATGAATTATTCATGTTGTGGGTGCTTCATGTTTATAGGTCATTTGTTGGTATATATCTTGTTTGGACATTTAATTTGTTTAGGTGCAAATTTGGAACTATCATATATGTTTAGATTTCCCCTCTACACCATTGCACTAAATCATGTCTTATCACTCTTATTTACCTTAGGGTTCATCCAATCAAATGATATTTCCTTGGACATTGTTATGTGTTTGTTTTTTCACTCGGCCATTGTTAGAGCCTATGTATGGTAGGTCACCCTAAATTATCACACTACTAACTTTTGGCACCTACACTGAGCTCTTTTTCCTTAGGGAGATCCACTTTCTAAAATTTACCATAGAACCTCATTCACTACCTTTATCAGTTTCACACCAAAACTCATTGGGATTCTCACGTGTTCTCTTTGTGGCTTTTCTTTGCATAATGTTGTTTGTGACATTTTTCTCATAGTTGCATCTTCCATTATTAACTTGTTATCATTTTCATCCTCTTCTTGCTACTATGATGCTTCGAGAAACATTGACAAACTATCTTCTTCCGAGAGGATGCATGTGAGGGTTTTCCTAGTGTTCTACCCATTTGCCACAAACCTCAAATTTACCATAAAGTTATTGTGCATACGATGAGACTAATTTATTACATATATGCAACTGCCTCCTCAATGTACCAACCATTATTCCTCAATTCTTTCTACTTAAGAGGAACAAAAATGAAATCACGAAAAAACCAAAAAAGAGGGGGAAATAAAGAGATCTTGTTATTCTAGAGTGCATTACCATGACCTTGGGTAACCATTGGTGTCACTCTTGAATGAAGCTTCTTCATGGAGTCACCTACTTGTGTTCGTTTACTTTTTTCAGAATGGTTGTGTTTTTTCAATCCCAATATGATTGTTGAAATTGAGTCTCCATTCACCCAATTTTCATACCTTTACTCACTCTCCATCCCACTATTTTGTTGAGTAAATATTCCACGATCTTGTTTGAATTATATATTATTCATGTCAATATTTTCTTTAATTCTCCATGTAAGGAAAAGTATTGAATCAATTTTCCCATGTTTTGTCAGTTCCCAAAGTTAAGTCTTAATCTCAACACCTTATCAATATATTTCCTACCTCATGTTTGCTTAAAGGATTTCATCATTTCATTTTCTCTATCATGTTCCCCTTATCAACCATGACACATATTATTTAGTGGTTTCTCTAGAGGTTGACTACCTTGGTGTCCATTTTCCTCATTAGTGGTCTACTTCACATCTAATAATACTTTCCATCATTGACTCCTTACGAGATCTTTCCTCTCAATGTTCAACTTCAATTCATTTATTCATACTATTAAGATTTTAATCCTATCTTGGTTCCCATGGTCATAATTGTTGGGACTCCTCATATCTAAAAGGTTTTTCCTTGTTGGTTTTTATTATTGTTTTCTCCCATGGTCAACTTATTTCCTCATCATAGGGAGATTTGTACTTGAAGTTGGTTGGTTCTAGATTCCTTGACGTAGTTTTTAGACATGTAGAGCTCCCACTCATAGAATCCACAATTTTGTAGCTATGAGTGCCCCTTCCCCCTAGTTATGGGCATCCTTTGTTCCAAATGACCCATACACCTTCCAAGCATCATCACTGCATTTCTCAACAAATGTGTGATCATTGATGTCTTGTGACTTCGACCATTATTATGCTCTACCATGGTCCATTGAATTTAGATCATAGACCTTTATCATGATGCTCACCTTTTTTCTTAAAATAAACATTTTTGGACTTAAGCTCAATTGTAATTGTAGTTTGTCTTTGTCTTCTTTTCTAATGGTGATCCCCTCATGAAGACTCTATTAAGTCCATCTTGTGAAAAAAGGCATGATATATTTCAGCTATGCATTGCCCTCTTATATCAACACTCAATGTGCTTTCCTCTCATACGAAAACACAAAATATTTACTCCACAAATTGCACCAATAAAGTCCCTTAAACACTTTTTCGATGTTAGAATCACATAAACTTTAATAGTTGTTGTGCACCATAGCACAGTGACACCATTTATTAGCATGCAAAGCTCATTTATTTTCACTACACACTTCTCCCTTCATTAAGCATGCAACCACATGCTTGAAAGAAGAGAAAGTTTCATGGTTTTAGAAGTGTCAATAACTCCTTGAATATATCACCCATTTTACCATTACTCTATTAATTTTTCCCACCATGTCCTTTCTGAAGCATTATTTAACCAATTTGAGCCTATGGTTGACTATTTAGTCCTTGAATTGGATAAAGTTTTGCATCTCACCCCCTACAATCTAATTCTCATCATTTGTTCATTCTAGAGTTAAATTTCCCAAATTTCATCCCTCATTAAGTGACAAAATTTCATTTATCTTCCATAGTGCCATGGATTCTTTATGGGGATTGAGGGGTGGATATTATGTTTTCATATCCATCTCCCATTAAAAGGATTAACTAACATGCTGCTAAATTGAAGAGATACTATATTAAAAAAAGACCCACAAAAGAGGAGATTCAAGACTCGATTATGACTAATGAGGTGTTAGCATTTTAATCTTCCATTAGTCACTTAATACATATTTATGGGTTCCATGTTCTCCTTGTCCCTCATAAAACATTTGCTAATTTTGTCTTTATCGATCTTACCCATATGTTTAAGTGATTTTTTCATTTAATTTTCTTTCACTTCAATTTAATTTTTTATTGTTACGAGATAGATCTACTATGAATCATTTGTTTGACATGTGTGTAGGATCCAAGAGACCGTGATGGGAATTGACCTTTTAATCCTACTCCTCTAGCTCAAAATTTGTATTGGGAAAGCATCCATAAGTATTTATTCATATTACAACTAAAATTCATCATTTTAACTTGTTAGGGCTACTTAACTTCTTTGGGTAAGGGTAAAATAGTTTTCTCATTTATGTTTGTGCTTTAATAATTCCAATCCACTACCATGGAAAAATCCAATCCCTTTGTATTGGATTATTCCCATCCATAAGTCCGATAGTCCTTCTAGTAGGAACAATTTCTTAATTTTTTTAAAAGAATTTGTCCACCCTTATAATAAAAGCGATTCATGTTTATCATTTGAGAAGTTTTAGCTAACCCTTGGGTAGTGAAAATGTATTTATTGAAGCGTCATCCATCCCTTTTCTTGATAAAAATTTGTGAATTCTTTTCACAAGGGATCATCTAATCCTTCTATAAAGATCAATCTAGCATTATTTTTAGTGTGGTGAGAATAAATATGAAGAAAGATGGGGATGTATATTTGAAGGAGAAATTGACCCTTTTATATGTAGAAAAATGAGAATATATGTGTAGAAAGGTTGTAAGTCCTCTCCAGTAGTATAGATTTATGAAGGCTTTTCACAAATTATTGACTGAAATTATTAATAATAAATTCATAATATATATTTAGAAGGGTTAGCCATCTTTTCTTGTAGTAATAATAATAGTCACTTATAGAAAGGTTAGCCACCTTTTCTAGTAATAAAAATTTATGAATCCTTTTTACAAAAGACCAATTGACTGTTTTAGTAAGATCAAATTATGAAGTGTCAATTACACTTTCTCATGAAATGAGATGAGAATATATAAGTACAAGGGTTTACTATCCCTTCTAGTCATACCAACTTATGAATTATTTTTAGACATTTTCATTACTCCTTGTACTTGAGAAATTTGGGATTATTATTTTGAAAAGTTTTGACTAACTCTTCCCTATATGATAATGATAATCAAGCTAAAGATAATGGAATTATTAAAAGTTTTATGTATTCAAGCCATCATTAAATATGATAATGATAATCAAGCTAAAGATAATGGAATTATTAAAAGTCATAAATATTTAAGTCATCACTAAAGTGAAGATATAAGGATTGGTCATCCCTAATTTCTCAACTTTTTTTTTTGTAAGTCGGTACACAAATTTTATATTAATAAAAGGACTTTACATTGATAACATGTTTATTCAAAAAGACTAATCTAGGAGTGTAAACATCTAACCAAATATCTTTGAATAACATCAAAGCTTCCAAAAAGTAGAAATGAGTTTGATCAACATTGACCACTGGTTTTACAAAGCAATACAAAGGAAGATAACTATATATGTTCCAACACCAAAAGGAGGTGAAATACTAAGTGCCATAATACAAAACTATACCAGAAAATTTTATAATCATTATAGTAAGACATAAGACCAACAAAAACCACCACTTGTTAGCCTTCTTGATGCTATGAATGCCGCCTGTTAACAGTTCTGGATATTGACAACATATTGGGGGTCTCCCTGATGTGAATTCCCAATTAGACCTCACACCATTTGGAGTAGGAGCCCCATCCGGGGTATCGGCCTGACCACCATAACGCAAAGGTTTTCCTTGGTTTTGACAAATAACATAAGAGATTATATACATAACCCTTAAACAAGCAAGTAAATTGACATTGTGAAACATCGATTGTAATTTGTAAAAGGAGACATTCATGAGGGGGGAGACAAAAAGTGAGCCTCAAGAAGGAAGTAATAATTCTAATTTTAGAGAGACACAAGAGCAAAGAAATATTCGTTAGTTATCTAGCAAAATAGTTCACATAGACAACGATCATTAACCACATATAAAACACCTTCAACAAGATAAGTACCAAGGCCATTGAAATAGTTCAATTTCCTTAGTACATATGAACGAAACATGTATAGAAAACATCCAAAGAATAGTCCTAAGACATTCACAATACATGTATGAAAATGTGTTGGGTCATCGAGCTTCAATTATAAAGTGAAATATCCAAGTACACAATTACAATGATAAGACACTAGTTCCAATGGTGGAACATTAAGTCACTTCTTGCTTCTCCAAATAATAGTTTTCTCTCCTTTACCAAGTAGAGAAGCCAAGACTAGATCTCCAAATCTTAAGCCTCCAAAAGCCTTTTGCTTAAGTTATGAGGTTGCTTTTATAACAAGAGGAATGACCTTTCATACCCTCATGACTTTTGGATTATCCTCATGGCTCTTGAACTTCTAATGTGTCCTTTGGACTTCTAAACAACTCTTGAACTTCTAATGACTTTTGGACTTCTCCTAAAGGCATTTTGCCCATATATGACTAAGTAGCTTTCCATATTCCACATATAACTCTTGGAATTACACACATTAAATTTTTCCTTTTCTTGAAAATACATCATTACATTCCACATGATGATGTGGCATGACACATGGACCTATATTGACCATTATGATGACACTGGTACAAATTACAACTTGAAAATGATGAAATGAACTTCATGATGAGGCGGCAATGCCAAGTTGTCTTCCTTGCTGCTTCATCTTGCATTCTTAATGATAGATCTGATCTATGTTTTATCTTCATGAAAGATCCACTTTGTTGCTCATATTCACCCTCCAAAGGGTCTTTGATCGTATCTGAATCTTTTGAGTCATCATACAATGTCTTCTTTTCGTCTCGATCCATGAACTGCTTCATGTCTTCATGATAGATCTCTTAGTGATTCTTCTGTGTAGGTGTTTCTTCATGTGTTATCCTTGCTATCAACTCTTGACTATAACCTTGTCATGCTTGGAAGGTACTCCTACCAATGCAAATCATTCATGATATGGAAAAATCAGTCTTAAAAACATCTATTCTATCACTGCCTAGCTCATGGAATGATCTGCTTATGATAGGATTGTGAGAGGGTTAGAAGAAGAAGGCTTAATGAAGAGGGTACAATCAAACTCATCAGTGGCTTAGGAGGGCTCCACTATTCATTATTACTATGCCATGCACTATGAGGAAGAGCTCTCCTTGGTTCAACACAGTGGGGGAAGCCGAAGGGACAAGGTTGAAGGCTTCATGCTTCAAGGCTATGCCATGCGCTCCAAAGAAAAGAGAGGAAAACCTAAAGGCATAGTTTGACTAGCCAAGGGTGAGGGGAGGCATCCTTCAGCCTTCCCTACTGTGCCATGCACTTAGAAAGGTAAAAGGAAGGCTTAGGGCGCATGAGCACATTGGGAAGGTGAAAGGTTCAGCCTTCGAGACTGCGTTATGCACTCCAGGGAAAATGAGCCTTCAAGGAGGGAATAGTTCGATTGGTCAAAGAAAAGAGGAAGCTTCCTTCAACCTTCCCTACTAAACCATGCACTGCAGAGGGAAAGGCTAGGAAATATTGGGAGAATGATCACATTGGGAAGGAGGGAAGGTGAAAGGTTCAACCTTTAGGACTGCGCTATGTGCTCAAAGGGAAATGAAGCTTCAAAGAGGGCGCAATTTGACTGGTCAAAGGTGGAAAGGAGGCTTCCATCAACCTTCCCTACTATGCCATGCACTTTAGAGGAACATTTTAAGCCAAAATTGGGTGTAAAGCGCATTGGGGAGGGGGGAAGGGTGAGGCTTCAGCCTTCAGGAGTGTGCCATGCACTCACAGGATAAGGATATTTGAGATAAAGTGAAACTTTCTTCAACAAGGGGTGATTATTACTTTTTAGTGCACTTTTCATCCTAGGCTAGCATATCTTGACCCAACAGTGGGTGGTTGACAATTTGGAGTACGCTTTTCATTGAGGGAGGCCATAGCGATGAAGCCACTTAGACTAAGAGGGTTTTCACTGCACTAGGAAGATAAGAAGATCTTTACATTGCATGTTTTGCCTCTGCAAAGGGTGAGAGGGGTCCGTGATGCTAGCTAGGAGTTATCTATGTGCCAGGTAAGGAAGAGGTGACCAAAACTCATTGTAGTGAGTCAATATGAGCAAGGAGGATAAAGTGACTGCCCTCGGGAGGATCATAATGTGTAGCGGGTTTGGGATGATCTTGAGAGGGAATTAGTGCACCAATATTTGGTAGTAGGATTGCATCATTGAGGGCACTAGATAGGTTGAAATTCAAACTTGACAAGAGGGCTAAAGGCTTCACAAATTGCACTGGGCTAAACAACCAAGAAGGGCTTCGAAAATAATAAGTGTGGGATCGACAAAGTAGAAGAGGGAAATGCATACAGACATGACTCAAACTTGGATCACACAAGTAAAAACATAAATACAAGCGAAAATGATACATATGACTCATGGATAACAATTAGACATCGAAATGACAACAAAGCGACACTTTCTTCTTAATGCAACAATTGAAATGACACATTACGACACTTAGAACACAAGTTCTGACAACTATGACGACTGTGATCAAAAGGTGCACTAAGCTATAGAAATATGTCTAGTGCATATCATAATGATATGTAATACCATATAATGCAAAAGTGTGCTCCAAAAATAACTTTGGTGATGTGAAAAGGTGTGACACATGTAGGAGTGAAAATCACAAAAGTGACACCTGCAACATGAGGACAACTTAAGACGACACTTGAAAAATATGAATGACCTTGAAAGCGACACATACCAGAGTGAAGATAACATGGAAATTCCACCTATAAAATTGAAAACAAGCAAAAGCAGCAATTGCGAATGTGAAAGTGACACTTGTGAAAGCAAAAATGCGCAAAAGACGACAGTTGAGAAAACTAACCAAAATAGAAGTATGAACGTGACAAAGCGAGGGGAACTGTTAATAAAAGTGCACATTGACTGTCGAAATGAGTTGAACATCGCATAAGAACTACCTTAATGGATGGTGCTATGTTCGTTCAATATAGCATAAAGGAAGCATACTCATAAACTCATCGAAGATTAAGCATGTGTGTGTAAGTGACTTAACAATTTGAAACTAGGAAGAAGACTAGAATGATTTGAAAAAAAGCAAACTATCGTGGAGTAACCATAGAGAGAAAATTTGTGAGATCCTCAGTAGGCTCCAAAATTCAAGTGCGAGAATTTTTTTGGAGGGTGTTGATCATAACACCAACACCACCGAAACCCCTAATGCACAATTCATGCTATGGAAAAGTGCCAAAACGATACTTTGTAGCAAACTTTGCCATTGCTTATGAGGGAGCAGCCCCATTCAATGTGAGATGATGACCAAAGAGAGGGGAGCTATGTTGGATGGTGGAGGAGTGATGAATGGTTGAACAATGATAACAACAAGAGCATAAGTAATATCTTCAGAGTCAGAATCAACATCTAACGCCACATACTTTTCCACCCTTTGCAAAAAATGTGAGTATATCATCCACACAAAAATGAACATTCCTTAGAACACATTTAATGTCCTCCTGGCCTACACAAATCTTGTAATTATCCACCTATTTGTTGGAGCACCAAAAGAAATATAGTTTCCATTTGTTGATGTACTGCAATAGAATGCAAGAAGTGCAGTCTCCTTCTTCTAAATTTCTCAGGGTCAGGAATCCATTTAAGATCTTGAACACCCACCTCTAAATCAAAGAAGTAGACCTTATCACCAAACTCTCCTGATTCTATGTGTTGAATCTCCTTTCTAATCTCCATAGGAACCAATTCGAACAAAGTTTCCACTAAATTCCATACAAATAAATATATGTTATGAGAAATACAACTACTACTAGCACCTCCTCATCAGTTTGCCATTCTCTAATGAGGTGGCATAATCACAAAGAGGTACGTAATATTGACACTGCCTTGACTGACCCCAAGAATCGTAATTTGACTCTTAGACCGATAAATTAGACAACACCAAAGCAGAACTCTATTGTCCCCAAGACTCACAAGAAATCCAATTATATAATATGGTGACCCCTTACGGAACATAGACCCAAGCAAAGTTATATCATCCCCAAAACACAAAGAAAAGCCAACTTTATATTTTGGTGACCCTTGATAGAGCATGATTACTTGTGACAGAAGAATGAAAAGGGAAATGACTATAAAGTTTGAATTATACAATCTTGGAAGCTTGGACAACTGAAATTCATTGACCTTGCAGAGACAAATTGATACAATAAGACTACCCACAGAATACGATAACAAAAAATTATCGAATATAGACCGAGTTTTGTTGCCAGACACTAACGTCAAAAAATGTAGCCCAAAACTAACAACAACAAGCCATAAAACTTTCAATTGCCTATGTAAAATGTCAAGGTAGAAGCTACTGCTAAAACGAGATAGAAAAAATATCGAGATACCATAACCCGTAGACCAAAATATGAAAATTGAATGATATCCCTAGAAAATTAGAACCTTGGAGTGTCGATGAGGGAAGCACGACCACCAACTCGAAGACAAACCCTGAGGTTGCATTGTGCAGAAAGAGGATAAATAACATTGATCTCTTTCAAGAATTCGAAGACCTTTGAAAGGATAATCACTTGAAACCTCGATTCCCTCCTTTGGGTGACTATATCTCTATTTACTAGTAAATGGTATTCAAAACACCCAACACGCAGTGCCAAACATGAAATAGTAAACTAACCAGCAAGGGCAATAAAACCTTCCTTCACCTTCCAAGATTATGTCGAACCCTTGCCACCCTATGAATGATCCATGACTTTTATAACAATAGGAGAAGGACGAGTATTGTGAGGTCGAAATACCGTTTATCTGTCATGGAGAGGACAAGTGCTAACGATGACACACTTATTAAGGAATACATTCCCTCTCTATTGCAGCAAGCCATAAATGAGCTCAAAACATGCATCATTCTCTCCCACAGATGAGTGCATCAGAACCATTATGGAAACATAAAAAACCATGAAAAAAAACAACAACAAGTCTTGTCCCTCTCTCGTTAACCTCTCCCATTTATGAGGAGATGTCGTCGATTGGTGGCATTCTTTCCATTTACCATTGTGTTTCCACGTATGGAGCCCATATGGACACTTGGCAATATCATTACACATTTCAAGAAATATTGGGTTGTGAACACGTTTCCACTCCCATCGGGGACCTAATTTCTCAACTTTAATTAAATGATTGGTTAACTATTTTTGTAAGGCAATTTGAGATTATTTTTACGTGGATAAGTGTGTTTATTTTGGAATAAGGCTTCCGAAATTTTAATTATCCATATTTACTAGGTGGATGGTAGAGCTTTGTGTAATATTCTAGAATATTCATAGTAGTATGCACAAATCCAAGGTCGAGATTTATCTCCAAAGTAGTTACACACTTTTTTCCCTTTTAATTAAATTAATTAATTAAATAATGTCATATGAACAAGTGTCACTTGAAGTGAGTCTTTTTGGGCACATGGAAATAATAAATCATGGTATTAGCCAATGGTATTGTAACAAAATCTATTTCCATATTAAGAATCTTCATGACATGTGGGGGTAAATCTCCATGGTTCAGAATCTTAGTTCTTTTTATAATTAATAATAATACCTGTAGGAATTTACATGGTAAGTTCCTTAGATTGAACACCAAAGGACACCGCTCACAAACAGATCATTATCAGTACACCAGTATCCTTAATGTGGTTAAAACCATCAAAGAGGGAAACATTCAATGGCCTGAGCCAACTCGGACACTTCAGGCAATTTATTAATGTAGAAGAAAGAAAATTTACATAAGATTCTCTCATAAATGGTAACAGAAAAATGACCCTCCATGCTCTTCAAATAGAGATCATGGACCAATCAGGTGTTAAGCCACAGATCAAGTATCAGTAATACCGAGGAGAGAATGAACCGTCAGATCACTTCATGTCTAGAACATATCATGACCATCAGATTTGTAAGTTAGAAAATGTACATACTAAAGAAACACACTTTACCTAACTATAAACTAGACCAAGTTATACTTGACTATTTCCTATGTGTCAAAATATCCTAACATCCGCCCTTAAGAACAACTTGGGATAGGATTGAAGGATGTACATAGATGACATAATAGGAGAAGGAAGGAGGCATTAGAGCCTATCCCCTCGTAATGAAAAATTCCTAAACTCCAACCATAAATCAAAGTTTAGTAAACTTCACCTCTATGAGAGCCTTTGTAAAGATGTCTGCAACTTGATCATCGATTGAATAATATTGCACTTCAAGAACATGGTCACGAATGAGATTTATGATGAAGTGCATGTGTAGTTCAATGTGTCTGTTGCGCTAATGTTGGACTGGATCTTTGCATAGTTGAATGGCACTTTGATTATCACACCAAAGTGTAGTCGAATGCTGATGCTGAAAACCAAACTCTGACAGGATCTGATGAAACCACAAGGGTTCCTTACTAGCTTCAACGATGCCACAATACTATGCTTCTGCTGAATAAAGAGAAAAAAACACTTTGTTTCTTGCAAACCCATGTAATAGGTCTAGAACCAAGAGTGAATACCTAACCTGCAGTATACTTCCGATCATTAGGGTCACTAGCCCAATCAGAATCAATGAAACCAACCAATAGAGGAGATGCTTATGCACTATAATGAATCCCAAACTGAACTATACCTCGAACATAACGAAGTATTCTTTTAGTTGTTTTCTAATGACTTTCATGTGGGTTGTGTATAAATCGAGCAACAAGGCCAAAATCAAAGGAAAGGTCAGGATGGGTATGGGTCAGATACAAAAGTTTTCCAACAAGCTGACAAGATAAGGGAGCATCAACTTCAGGGGAAGTACAAGTGACTGAAAGTTTAACTCCAAAATGAAAGGGAGAAGGGGTTGACTTACAATCTTCCATGTGAAAGTGGCATAGAAGATCACAGACATACTTGGACTGAGAAAGGGAAATTCCTTCTTTGGATTGCAAGACTTGAAGACCAAGAAAATAATGCAAGTGTCCTAAGTCTGTCATTTCAAACTTCCTTTTAAGGCTAGACTTCACATGGTTGATAAGGTTGTGATCACTACCAATAAGGATAAGATCATCAACATAAAGAACAAGAATGATTGGGGACTTATCCACTTTCTTGGTGTAGACATTATTGTTAGAATGACACCTAGAAAAGCCAGTATCTAAAAGAAAGCTATCCATTTTGGCATACTAAGCCCGAGGGGTTTGTTTGAGACCATAAAGGGATTTCTTAAGTTGACATACAAGGCTAGAGTCTTTTGTATAAAGCCAGGAGGTTGTTCCATATAGATTTGTTCATGAAAGAAGGTGGATTTAACATCCTTCTGATGGACTTCCCATTTGAAAGAGGCAGCAAGGGAAAGAACAAGGCAGATAGAGTTCATTTTGGAAACAAGGGAGAAGGTTTCAATATAGTCAATGCCTTCAACTTGTGAAAACCCTTAGCAACAAGACGAGCTTTATGTTTATCAAATTTTCCATTTGGTCCAAGCTTGGTTTTGTAAACCCATTTGCATCTAACAAGTTTGTGTCCCTTTGGAAGAGGAACAAGGTCCCATGTATCATTTTCCAATAATGAACGATATTCTTCTTTCATAGTTGCATCACAATCTGGATGGCTTGAAACTTATGTAAAGGTGTCAGGATCATAATTCACTAAAACTTGAGCCAATAAAGAAGAGGCTCTATCAAACTGAGAATGTGTACAACGCTGATCTGTAGGATCACCTGCAAGAGCACCTTCTGCATCCTAAGTAGCGTAGACCCATTTTGGAAGTTGAGGAACTGAAGGAAGATCCCGAGAAAGTGGGGGAGGATTATCATCCTCATTGTCATCATCTGAAGAAGGAATATTTTCAGAAGTAGAAGAGATAGAGAGAGGTGGCACATCCGCCGAGCTAGGTTCGGAGGCTGATATATTTTCATCAAACTTTACATCTCTTATAATGATAATTTTTTTGGAGTTAGGTTGAAGAAGTCTACATCCTTTGACATCTTCAGAATATCCAACAAAAATACATTTGTCACTCTTAGGTTTTAAGGATTTATGTTTCTCATCTGGAATATGGACCCATGCTTCACTTCCAAAAACATGAAAGTGACTTACATCTGGTTTAATTGAGCTCCATGCTTCTTCTAGAGTGATATTCTTTAAAACCTCAGTAGGAGTGCGATTTATTATGCAATTTGCACAGTTAATTACTTTAGCCCAAAAATTAAGGCTAAGTCCTTTAGATTGAAGCATAAAATTAGCCATTTCCTTTAAGGTGCGATTCCTTCTTTAAGCTACACCATTTTGCCGTGAAGTATATGGTACAATATGTTGCAATTGAATTCCATGCTCAGTGAAAAAATTGATGAGTTTGTTGTTAACATATTCTCCACCATTATCAGATCTTAGCTTAAGAATTTCATGTCTATATTGTTTATCAACAAAGGCCTTAAAGGCCAAGAACATGTTAAAGAATTCACTCTTGATTTTTAAGAAGTATACCCAAGTGCATTTGGAGAAATCATCAATGAAAGTTAAGAAATACTTGTAGCCAGAGAATGAAACAACTGGAAATGGACCATATAAATCACTATGCACAAGATGTAAAGGGGATGAGGCGTGGCAGGAGGCACATTTTTCAACACTATCCTGATGATTTTTTTCAAGTACACATCCAGAACAAACACCATCTCTACAAGATACCATAGGAAGACCTGTCACCATATTTTCTTTACATAGATTTTGAAGGAAGCGATAGTTTAAGTGACGAAATCGCTCATGCCAAAGTTTGCTCACTTCATCATTATGAGCAACAAATACCGAGGGAAGATTTGATGACCCAAATTTTTCAAACTTATACAAACTTGTAGAATCATCAACAATTCCAATAGCTAAAATCTATCTAGGATCTCTTAGGCTGTTAATTACAACATCATGAGGTGAAAATTCGATAGTTTTACCTTCACCTAAATGAGTTATTTGATATACAGATAAAATGTTGCAGGATAAGGTAAGAACGCATAATACATCATTAAATTGACCATTGTCTAGATGAATAGTTCTAGACCCTACAACACTAAGAGATTTATCATCACAAACATATATATTTTTGGTGTTACAATCATTTAAAGAAGAAAACATGGCTTTGATTTTGGCCATGTGATAAGAAGCTCCAGAATCAATGAGCCACCCATGAGAATGAGAAGAAGAAGATACATTTAGTGCATAACCAGACCAAGATGCTTGACAACCACATGCAAGAAGTGTTATTCCTGAAGACGAAGTTGAAGTTGAAAAGTTCTCCAAATGGATGTTATGCTTCTTCATTGCTGTTTCCAAGGCTTCCATCTTCTTAAAGCATTTGGATTCTAAGTGGCCATCACGATTACAAAAGTTGCAATGTCTATCAATATTCTTCCCATTGTTTTTAGTTGCCTTATTGTTTTGTTGAGTTGATTTTTCATTTTGATACTGAAATTACTTAGGACCCTTGTTTGGTTTAAGACCATTATTTTTAGGATGTTGTTTCTTAGGATTCTTTGAACTTGGTTGCTAAGGATTTCTTAGAAGCATTCCCAGTATTAAGAAGACCAAGATGTAAGAGTTTTTCTTGTTCTCTTATTAAAGAATCACAAAATACATCAAAAGATGGGGACTTGTAGTCTTCTCCTTGAGAAATAAATATTTCTCTAGTGGAATGGAAGGTGGAAACAAACACAGAGTAGGCTGATCCTAAGTTAATAAGAATGGAATAGATAAGGCTACCATCTTCCTTCTCAACCTTCACACCTTCCAAGAGAAGTCTAAGGGTCTTGAACTTGGACAAAAAATCTTCAATGGAAGAAAAAATACTGGGGTTCAAAGTAAGCAACTCATTTCCGAGTTGATGGGCTCTAATTTCATTTTTAATTCCAAAAACAGTACTGAGCTTTTTCATTGCTTCATCGGGGGTATCAATTTATGCGATATGGAATATAAGGTATGGAGAAATAGACATCCTTATCAACCCATGTGTTTGATCTTGCTTATTTTCCCATTTGTCTTGCTTATCTTCATCTTGAGGTTTAGACTCTTGACTTGAGGCTATTCTAGAAAGACCTTTACTTTTGAGTAAATCCACTATGTAGGATAGCCATTAGAAATAGTTGGTGCTATTAAGAATAACTAGGCATGAAATTTCCATTTTAAAAGAAACTGAAGTTGTAGATGCTAAAACTAAGTGTTCGAATGGAAAGATCTCGAAAAATTAGGCCGATTAAAAAAAACAACTCTGAAAACGACTTCCGAATGAAGAAGTTATGGTTTTTTGAAGAAAAGTTGTTGAAGATGCGAAAGAACCACGTGAATGTTTTGAAGTTGATGATAATGTTATATTTAAAAAAAAATTCTCCCCATTTCCAAACTTAATCTAATTAACTCACTTTAAAAAAAATTACTTTATGTGAGCCACTTTTATAAATAAGTGAGAATCACTTTTACAATGGTACGTTATGAACTATTCACTAAATTGTAACTTAAATAAAAGATAAAATGACTTTAGAATTATAAGTGACTCACTTTTTATAATGAGTGAGAACATTTTTACATAAAGTAACTTTAAAACATAAGTTACATGTGTTTTTTGAAAAAGTAACTCAACAAAAAAAGACTTAAACCCAAGACTTCTATTCTTATAAAGTAACTTTAGACCAAGTGAGTTAGTTAAAAGATTTAGTAATTCTTGGAAATGAGAAGGGTTTTTTTGTTTTGCTCACTAAAGCCTTGGGGTGCCTACTTACTTGAAAACCCACTTTTTTCTTAGAAAACAAAAATCAACCACACAAACCAAACAAACAAGCTCACCAACGGATGCGGCCCTCGAATGACTTTGATACCATGTAGGAATTTACAAGGTAAGTTCCTTAGATTGAACACTAGAGGACAACGCTCACAAACAGATCACATATCAATACATCAGTATTCTTGATCAGTCTACGGCGTAAGCCAACGCAGCCACTTCAGGCAATTTATAATGTCAAAGAAAGAAAATTTATATAAGCTTCTCTCATAAACGGTCACAGACAAATGACCCTCCATGCTCTTTAAATAGAGATCATGGACCAATCGGGTATTAAGCTACAGATCAAGTATCGGTAATACTTATGAGAGAATGAACCATCAAATCACTTCATGTCTAGAACATACCGTGACGTCGTATTTGTAAGTTGGAAAATGTACATACTAAAGAAACACATTTTACCGAACTATACACTAGACCAAGTTATACTTAATTATTTTCTATGTGTCGAAATATCCTAACAATATCATAAAGTGAGTGTTTTGATGCTTATTTTAAATTGATGGGTATTAATGTTTATTAGCCATTTAATTTATATGACTACCTTAATTAAATATTTCAACTATCCTTGATAATAATTATAAAATGTAAGATATACATACCATATAGGTACCATGATGAATCTAATGGCTATTACATTTTTAAAAGTATTTGATTGCAATTGCATTTTACATTTTTCAAAGTAATTATTTTTGGTCATTGAAAATGGAACAATGGTTGATTTTAGACATGACTAAATGATTGGTAAATGTGAATAGGCATCAATTCATGATAAGCATCAAGACACTTACATTATGATACATCTCACATTGGCCAAATAAAAAAAAAAA
>APFE031541038.1:0-13302 GCA_000404065.3 Pinus taeda | reverse complement strand
GAATATACTGGCATAGATATGTTTCAATTTGCCATTACTGCAACCTATTATTAATTATGATATCGCCATAGAAACATATTTTCATTGCAACGACGCTTCACATTGCATGTTATAACAATTATACTCCGTTCAAGATAATCTCAGTAAAAAATATATATTAAATATGCATTGCTCTTAATATTAGTTATAAAGTGCCCAGATAAATCACCACTTGTTAGTCGATATTTATTTATTAGCTACCGCGTGTCTTACCACATGCACGTTAGTGAATATTTCTGTGTATAACTTACCACGATCTCCCATCCAATAGGTTTAAACAACGAGGTTTACTAGCGAGGTTAAAGAACACAGTAACCCCATAAACACAGTAACCCCATTGATAAGACTCATAATCAGTGTGTAATTCCACTATTTTAGAAGATGTGAACAGGTAAGACAGAGGTGCTTTCCAATCTATCGACATAACGTTCAGAGCTTCGAAGTTGGGAAATCTTGCTATTATCATACGTTTGGTGTTTAGAGGTAGGCAATCTCACTGTTATTTGCAAAATTTGTTGTTTATCATACATTTGGCATTCAGAGCTAGTGAATCTTACTATTTATGGATACATTTGGCGCATATGGAGCAAAAGTAACATGGTTTCTGGACTGTCAAATGAATTATATCCCCTCGCCTCTCCAGGAAAGAGCGAGCCAAGAGCTATACTGCAGCTAAGAGAAGTATCATGCATGTGGGGTGGCTTTATGTTTCGCACCACTGACCAGGGAATAGGCACAGAGAAGAGATAGATACAATATTGTTCTATATTTTCTCTGCAAGATGAAAAGCAGAGCATACAGTCATTCATGTCAATGTATTTATCAATTTCAAATGGGATAGGGATACAAACCCAATTAAAGTCCCCCCCTTTCTCCAAGCGATATTTCTGGGGAAGACGGAACGGTACCAACTGCTTAGCCTCCGGGATGGACACACCCCACGACAACACCAGAGGCAGATCTCTGCAGAGCCTCGTTAAACGCCTGCCTATTATGGTCGTGCGACATGTTGGACATGCAAAAGAGACAGAGGTAAAGACATTGGTATGCAGAAGGACAAGACAGCAGGTGGTAAAATTGTGGGCCCACGGGATTTTTCATGTTTGAAATGTATTTTTGTATTATAATTTTTTTTTGCATGTGTTACAGGTGTCTTTTTAAAAGCTCTGTCTCTCGCAGAAATGAACCTTGATGGGTGACTCAACGTGCCTCCATCTTCGCTACTGAATCAGGACATCTGAGTTCTTCATTTGTGTATATACCCCATCTGAGTACATCCGCACTGACTGAATACATACATCAGACGCACCAAAGACCTATGTAATTGCCTGTATTGTTCTATATTTTCCCTGCAAGATGAAAAATAGAGCATACAATCATTCATGTCAATGTATTTATCAATTTCAATAGGAGGGTTTTACAAGATTGGTTTTAATAGTTTACCAAGAGGGTGTCACTGATTACAGCTCCCAGCGTTGGAGTTGCATGGCACAACATTATGAAGAGATGAAACATCTCTATTGCTTGGACCTGTGACAAACCGAGGTGCTCTGAAAGGAATAAGGGGAGGATTGCCTTGAGGCCATGGAAGGAAAATCTCTCATTCCCTTTCAAATAGCATTCATAATGAACTATTAACTGTATTTTTGCAATTATTTTGGTTAAAGCAGAGTAGAATATGACTTACTGTTGATGTTGGCCCAACAATGGAAGTAGAAAATATAAGTATCGTTTAATGATATTTACCTGCGATGTGATGCAGATTCACTCCACAAGTTTTTGGAGTACATGCTAATTCTCTGCGCTCCACAAATTTCTCGAGAGCATGCCAATTCTCTGCGCTCCACAAATTTCTCGAGAGCATGCCAATTCTATGCGCTCCACAAGTTTCTCAAGGCCATGCCAATTCTCTACGCTATGGAGCTGCAAGTTTAGATAAGAAGCATATTGCGTGGAATGAAGAGAGGACAGGAGATAGAAGAGGCGACAATTGGCAAGAAGAAGCTGCAGGTGGCGTGTTGCTGGAAGTGGTGGCTTTGGTATAAACTAGTCTAGTTCTAGTTCAGTGATATACTTTAACATTAAATGTTAGCAAACTAATGCTAATGTAAAGATAGAATTACTTCGTTAAGGTGTCAAGTTCGTCTAACTGCTTGTACTTCTCCGAACTTTGTCCTAACTTTTTAGCCTGTATACCTCCTTTGAGGCCAAATAAGACTGAGATTGCGTTGATTGGTTAAAAGGATAAAATATTGGATTGGTTGATATATGTTTTCCAGAAACTTTGCTTTAAGCTCCAATTAGCATATTGATTATCGTGCCAACCTAATTGTGACCGACCAAAATCTATTACTATAATCCCTGCCAGCCCGAAGGGCAGGTACTAATAAACCAAAAAAAAATCAAAATGCCACTTATGCACCGTGCCCAGTGTTGCTCTTTCCGACCTAACCATCTCAAATGTTAAAAGTTGTTTCATCTCGTCATCGAAATAACACAGCATAGCATAGCGTAATTTCTCACAGGTGCAGAGAGAGAGGATGAGAACAAGCCGATTTTTTCCAGCAGCGTCTGCAATATTCAACAGTAGACTCCTAAGCACACCCACAAGCTAGCACACCACAAGCTTTCACAGCAAAAGATCCTATGGACTGATCCCCATGGTCATAGAACAAACCTCAAGAGGGGAAAGGGCATACGACATATTCTCCAGGCTTATCAAGGAGAGAATAATATGCATCAATGGCGTCATAGAAGACGATACCGCTGCGGTGGTAGTAGCCCAACTACTATTCCTGGAGTCTGAAAATCCATCGAAACCCATCAATCTCTACATAAATTCCCCTGGCGGAGTCGCGACCGCAGGCCTGGCAATATACGACACAATGCAGTACATAAGGAGCCCCGTGAGTACGTTCTGTATGGGGCAGGCGGCCTCAATGGGGTCTCTTCTGTTGACAGCAGGGGCAAAGGGGGAGATGATATCATTGCCCAATGCAAGGATCTTGGTCCACCAGCCCTCTGGAGGGGCCAGTGGGCAGGCGAGTGACATAGCCATTCAGGCCAAGGAAATCTTACTGACCAGGGATAGACTTAACAGTCTCTATGCCAAGCACACTGGGCAGAGCATTGATAAGATTGAGAAATGCATGGAGAGGGACACGTTCATGTCGCCTGAGGACGCTAAGGAGTTTGGGCTTGTGGATACAGTCATTGAATAGAGGCCCATGTCTCTTGTTACTAATGATGTAGGGGGTGCCTCTGGTGACAAGGAAACAAAGAGTTGAAGACGACAAGTAGCTTCTCTTCACCTCCCTTGAATTAGGTTTTGCTGTATGGGGTTTTGGTAGGGTTTATTAGATTCTATGATTTGTGTTATTTTTTTCAGGGTTTGGAAGAAGATTCTTTTTTGGATGTCAATTTATCATGATTTATCCATCTCGGACCTCATTGTTATGGGCTGAAACATTATCTTCCTTTTCATTCATAGGCCATTGTTTTGCTGGAAACCTAGATTTTGTTTCGAGATACATACTGCATTGCAAATCATGGGTAGGCTTTTCTCTGATTTCAAGAAAAATATATTATAGATCATGGTTTGGATCTGTTGCACGAGGCTTGCCGTGTTTGCGATGGTGGTCATTCTCCCTGTCAAAAACGTAGAACGGTATCGTTATTTCTTGATCGCCTTTGACTCCTCCTCTACTTGGTTCTATCCATGCTGTCCCATTTTCTGGGATAGTCCACATTATATCAGATATTTCTTGCGCATTTCGGCCAGGTTTGGGAAGGTGGATATTGTTTTTGCTCATTTAATGTGGTGCGAAGCTTTTACACAATTGATTGCTTGCTTTGTTGACCTTTCAGTTAGGACAAACCCAATTCAGCAAGATCCTGAAGGACCTTACCTTACTGAGAAGGGATCAAGGGTTTCCTTTTTCATTCAAATTTTCATTTTTTTCCAGTTGTAATTTCACATTATAAAATGTTTGTCTTTTTTCCAAATACCAAACAATACATCATTTCACTGTACAGAACTCCAAAACTTAACTTTTGTGGTATTTCAAGCATGGTATCTAAGATTAAGTTGCCAAGCAGTGGGAATTTGGAAAATATATTCTTCTATCGGATTTGGGCCTAATAGAGGCACCATGACGATTGATTTGATTACTACCAATGTAGCAGATTTTGGCCAAACCGTGCCTGCCTTGCATACAGAAATTCAGCCAACGATTAGATTTGGCTGTATTTATCCTGAATTTGGATTCTAGAAACCCTAGCACCCTAAAGCAAACGTCTAGGTTTTCTTTGGAGAGCTCATTAGGTTATGCCATAACGTTCCCTATCTTATAGTTCAGTAATATATGCATTACAGTGAATTAGGGGAGTGTCATTTTAGAGAAGATCCATATGTGAATTGGTGGAGGTTTTCTAATATTGTGAAATTTTTGTATTAATAAGATTTATTTTTAAAATGGATTTTTCCAATACAATTTTTTTTTTTTAAATTTTCAATTACCAAATCCAAATTCATGGATGGTAACTGTGGTTACCACCGTAATACAGTCGAGCCTATTGGTCACTTTTCAAGCAACAATAAGCAGAAATATTGAAGTCATGTGAGTCATAAAGTATTAATACAGCCGAGCCTATTGGTCACTTTTCAAGCAACAATAAGCAGAAATATTGAAGTCATGTGAGTCATAAAGTATTATTTGCAAGGGAACTACTGTTATCTAGACTATCACGGATGGCTATTGCTTTATGGGTTGCTTTATGACTTTATATGTTATTACAGTCTTTTGGAATAATTTATTTTCGCCAATTTTTGGTGTAAGCTTATTAGACATGGATTTTGCACTCTTGTTCATGTAACGTGTCAAGGTTGTTGTTTTCACGGCACATGAGAATCTGGTTTGGATCTTAAAGTCTCTGACACAAACACACATAAATGCCACAACAATATTACTTTGCACAGCGGAAACCACACACATCAGTGAATCAAATAGTGCACATGACAATTTTTAACTTTTCAAACCCACTACATGTTATATTACAATTTAGAATACAACAGTATTAGGGGCCAGGGCTCCCGTACCAGGGATCTTGGCTCTTACATACAACCCTGATACAAGGACACAACTAGGGCTTGGTGTCAGGCACTTTGACCACCAATTTACCCTGAACAAGACACAATTGACCTACACGCTGATGTGGCACCTCACAACCCTTTCAGTCCATGTGCCTTGAACACATCTGCAGGTCCTTTGCAACCTATCCAATTTGCCATTATCACCGATCACTGCTCCTTTAGTGTCACTGAACTTTGGCCTTCTCATCTGCCCACTAGCAACATTCTAACTCCATTAAGAAGTCTGCACATTGGGCCTTCTGGATCTGCCCTTTCTTCACTAAGTTTGCCCATCTGCAAATTCTGAACTAGGGCTCCATAGATCTGCCTCCTAACAATCCATGGCTCTTTTCGTGAACCTGTACTTGAGGTCTGCATCTTACACTATTCACAACTTCATTTGTCAACAATGCTCACTCTTCCAAATCTGCCCACTTGTCATGATTCTGGTTGCTCCAGAATGTTGTGCCTAGGGCACACAAAACCTGCCCTAACTCTATGACAATTCGCTGCTCCTGTCATCGTCTTTAGGGTCAACAAATCTGCCCATGTACACTCAATACTTTGACTGATCTAGGGCTCCAAAATATGTTGCCCTCTGTTATGCAATTTTTCCTCAGATTGCAAAGATCTAGGCACCAAATCATTGATGCTCATGATCTATGAATAGTCCACCAAAACTTCAATACTCCCTTGATTCTGCACACTAACCCTTACCTTAAGATATTCCATCACATAGTCCTGACTCCTAATACTCACTGTTCTTTTCTTCAATCTAAAGAATCCCTCGGCCCTCTTTTCTCTATGAAACTTCTGTGCACTTCCCTTAAGGCTTGCGACCCTCATACCAGATCCATACCACACTTGTATGTCTCCTTTTCTGGGTTTCGGCCTTCCTAGAGATGCACAGAACTAGGCCGCTGTTGGACTGATCTTGCATGAAAGGTAGATCTATAACCAGGGCTCAAGGACTGTTATCCTAAAACCCTTCAGAATAATTCCCTTTCTTCATCCACTCAGCTCATTTCTCTACTCCACGCTGACCTCATTCCACATGCCACTTCATCCTTCTTTCTTGTCCTAAAACTCACTCATCTGTTCACAAGACTCGACCTCCCTAACCACAATTCTATACACACAGATTTGTGGCATAGTCATAGGATTAGGGTCTGGTTTCTAAGGGTCTCAGCCCTTTCTCTTGCACAGAATCCAATGATAAAATAATAGACTTTTAGGGCAGACCCTAAGGACAGAGTAGCCACAGAATTAGCACTTAACTAGGGCATGAGCTAGTCACAAAAGGCGTCCTCAATTTTGCCAAGTCTGACCTACGCAAGGGCTCAAACTTCAAATCTAAGCTTGTCTACGAACTTAGGCTTTCTCGACCTTTCTTCACCATGAACCAAACCCTCAAAGTTCCACATCATCCCTTCTCTAGGCTTGTGGCTATCTTGAGACATTCACACTTCACCCTATTGAGAAAGATGCTCCCTTCGATCAGATTGCGGCCTCCATTAGCAGCCCTACTTGGCCTACTAGCTCAGCCTACTCTTAGAGCTACATCTGTAGCATCCCTACGATCAAATGTTCTCCTTCACTTGTTTGACGAGCCTTTCCTTAGGCCTGCCTCTTAGGAACCCTCTAGATCTTAGGGTTTTAGTCCTCTTAGACCTTAGTAATTATTAATTTATGGTATGTTCTATGCTTAGTGCAGTTTACTTCGATTTCCTCTTATTAGCCATTGTTTACCAATCACATAAACATAAAGTAAAATGCTGGTAGAACATTAATAGATCGATATAAAACAAGCCAAGACAAGAGACACAAGATGTGGTGGCTAGCCAGGGACAAACCAAAATGCAGGGAAACCCTTTGATCAATTCTTCTTTAATCTTCAGTAGTTCAGCAGAGAGAAATAATACAAATTCAGAAATCTGTAATTTTATGACAGCAACAGCAAACCCTAAATCAACAAAGTAAAATCTAGTCAAACAGCCCTGGATTGACCTCTAGTCAATCTTAAAGAACTCGGTCTTCAAAAAAAAACTTCGGCATCCCAAAACAACCCTTGGCAAACGGTCAAAACAACAGTCTGCAGTCAGCCCTAACCAAGCAATGCTGGTCAACACTTTGGTCAACGCTGGTCAACGCAACACCCAAACATCATGTGCAGGTCAGCCCTTGGTCAATGCTTCATTTAGTAACCTAGCACTTGGTCAACGCAGCCTTAGCAAATTCAACACTGCCCAGAAAGTCAATGCTTACCTAAAATCAGTCAACGCCGCCCTAAACAGAAAATGCCTCCTTCCTCTTCCACGTGTGAGAGAAGCTACTCCTTCGCTGGCCCAATGAGTGAGGAGAGTGAAGATGAGTGTTGAGATGATGATAAAATGAGGCACAATGTCTCCTTGCTTTATATGCAACGTTGAGGTAAATCCAGGGGTGTGCCACACACTTGATCTTGCTGGCCGACCTTGACAAATTATCAAGTATATACAAATAAATTCATATCTCCATAAATACATGTCGGAATCGGAGGATCGTTAGATCAATCTTACACCTCTCGACAAGAGGAATGAAGGAACAATATCAGCTGCCATAAATAAGATGACCTACATGGAGTTTGGCCCTAGTTGCTAATTTTAACACTCCCTCTCAACTAGGGAGAACTCCATCTATTAATCCATCTGACCGCTGGTACTATCTCTGCCATCAAATGCACTGCCCTGCACTACTCTGCTGAACTATGAATAAGAAGAAATGATTGAGGATGTATAATACCATCCTCTACTGACCCGAAGTCAGTCCTAGAGAGTGTGTCATACCACTCTCACTGATCCCAGATCAGTTCCATTGATCCCAGAACAATAGAGGTCATCCTAGCATAGGGAGTACGATAGATACAATGATGCGTCCATCGATAGTACTACTATGGTCCCTAACCCCATTTCCTTGCTGATTGATCAGATGAGAGGTACTTCCCATGAGTCCTAGATTGGATGGGTAGGATGCTTTGATAGGAGAACTAATCATCCTGTCCCTACGTTGCCATGGGGTATCACAGGGGAAGGTTGAACCTTTCACTCTGTACATAGTGGACCACTAGGGGAGGGTGAGTCGCCCTGTGGTCGCATGTCGCTCCAAGAAGTACCCCAAGCGCCCCGGAGCTCCCATAGCTCAATGTAGGCATCATACACGACTCTCATAAGAGGGTCTCTCATCGACACCAAGTTGTTCTTTGAAAGTCAAGAATTTGACCTTTCCCAGGGGCTTTGTTAGAATGTCGGCGACCTGCTCATCTGTATTGATATGTTGGAGCCTTATTGCTTCCCTCTGCACCATATCCTGGATATAGTGGTACCTGATATTAATATGCTTGGAGCGATCATGAAATACGAGATTCTTTGATAAACAAATCTCGCTCTGGTTGTCACACAGGATCAGGGTAGTATCCAATGTAATTTTGAACAAATCATTGAAGAGCTTCCGCAACCAGAGTGCCTCACAAGAGGCCATACTTACGGTAATGTACTCCGCCTCAGCGGTGCTCAAAGCTACTGACTTTTTCTTCCTGCTCATCTAAGATATCAAGGCAGATCCCAAAGAGAAACAACACCCGGAAGTGCTCTTTCGGTCCACCACACTGCTTGCCCAATCAGCATCGGTATGTCCATGTAGTCTCACATCTCCGATAGTGTATCTCAACCCATGAGTGATTGTGCCACGAAGGTACCTCAACAGATTCTTGGCACCAATCCAATGTGTGTGGTGAGGCTCAACCATATGTTGACTCAACTTGTTTACTGTAAAGCATATATCCGGACGGGAGTTCACCAAGAACATCAACGCTCCAATGAGTTGATGATACTCGGTAGCATTTTGTAGAACATGTCTGACAACACTACCACTTAACTTCTTGAAGTCAAGATCTATCGGGGTAGTCATGGGCTTGTAGTCCACCATACCGAATGTCTCCAATATCTTCACCACATATTTTCCTTGAGAAAGGAAAATCTCTCCTAGCTTCTGCCAGACTTCTAGTTCTAGGAAATAGTGCATTAGTCCCAGATCCTTCATCTCAAACTCAGAAGCCAACTCCCTCTTACATTTGTGAATGAGAGGGTCTACACCTATTAGAAAGAGGTCGTCAACGTACAACACCAGTATGAGAGGTTTGTCATCTTCAACCATAAAGTAAAGGTTAGGGTCGGCTTCACTCCTAGTGAATCCCAGCTTCATCAAGTAGCTATCGATCCTCTCATACCACGCTCGGGGTGCTTGCTTCAGCCCATAGAGCGCTTTCTTGAACCTACACACGTGTGATTCCCGATCATGAATCTCAAATCCTTCGGGTTGTTCCACATAGACTTCCTCTTTGATCGAACCATGCAAGAACACGGTCTTTGCATCCATCTGATGTAGGTTCCATCCTTGCAAAGCAGCAAGGGCTATGACCGAGCAGATGGTGGTATATCGGGCAACAGGGACAAATATCTCGTCATAGTCTATACCTTCCTTTTGAGAGAAGCCACGAGCGACAAAACGAGCCTTATACTTTTCAGCACTTCCATCAACTCCATGCTTTATCTTGTAAAGCCATTTCGAAGTGACAACTGCTTTGTCTCAGGGTCTGGGGACCACATCCCATACATCGTTCTTCATGATGGACTGATATTCCTTAGTCATAGCATCCTTCCATACTTGATGCTTGACAACTTCTGTGAACGATGAAGGCTCATTTTGAATGATTGTGCTCATGATGGTCAAGTATCCCTGATACTTGGTCGGCTTCTTACTTTCATGGAAAGTCCCTCTGGGTGCAATGTGTCCTTCGACATCATCAAGTGTCCCCCTGAGCCATGAAGGCCTCTTCCTAGAAGAGGAAGGTTCTTGCGGAGGGGAATCAATAAGATCCATAGGTTCTTCTACATTGAGCATCGTCTCATCTTCCTTTTCCTTTGGTTTCCTGGTGACAGCTTCTCCAGATTTCCTCAGTATTGGAAGATTGTCAACCTTGCTAAGAGCCATATCTTTGTCGAAGGTGACATCATGGCTAATCTCGACATCCCTTTGACCAACCACATAGATTCTATAGTCCTTAGTATTTTCGCTATAGCCCACGAAGATTCCTTTCTTTCCGAATGCACCCAATTTATTCCTTTTCTCTTTCGGCACATGAAAATATACAGGATTTCCAAAAATTCTAAAATGAGATATGTCAAATTTCTTACCAGTGAACATTTCTTCGGGAGTCTTGGAACCCAATGCTTGATGAGGGCATCAGTTTTGCACATATATGGCGGTATTCGCAGCGTCGACCCATAGAAACTTCAAAAGCCTTTGATCATGGAGCATAGCACTGACAACTTCCACAATCGTATGATTCTTCCTTTCCGCCACACCATTCTGGTCAGGAGTATATGGTGCTGTAGTCTCCCTCTTAATGCCAACCTCTTTGCAAAAATCATGGAACTCATTGGATTCATACTCAATCCCATTATCAGTCCTTAATATTTTGGTCTTCTTTTCAGTTTGATTCTCAATCAAGGCTTTGAAGAATCATATCCAAGTCTTGTGAGAATAATCATCAACAAAAGTGAGGTAATATAAATATCCTCCTAAGGAATTCACAGGCATCATACCAGATATGTCAGAGTGAACCAACTGCAATATATCAGAGGTCTTGCTATGACTTGAGGGGAATGGTCCCTTTTTGAGCTTTCCTTTGGCACATCCCGGACATACACCTCCTTTCTCTACTTTGAACTCGGCATCCCTGTCAGCATTTGTCTCACATCGGGTAGAGATTTATAATGAAGGTGAGCAAACCTTTGATGCCATAGTTTGGACTGAAGAGATGTGTCACAAGACATGACACCTAGTGGACTTCCTCCGACCTAATATAGTGAATCAACTCGAAACGCAAGAGTGAAAGCATCTTTAAATTTTTTTTCCATACACGTACCTTGCCATCGATGAAGCCACCTTGTAGCCTTTGTCTTCCATTGCTGAAATGGACACCAGGTTCTTTTTGAGATCAGGGACATATACGACTTCTTGCAAATGAATTGTATTGCCCTGATTCAATTGTAGAGTAACATTTCCTACACCTTTCACTGAATATTTGGAGTTGTCCCCAAGAACAATTTCCAGGTTGGTCTCCTTCTCTATCAGATTAGAGAGAGCTTCTTTGTAACCAGTGAAGTGCCTTGAGGCACCACTATCAATAAGCCAATTTCCCAGCAAGTCCGGGGGAACAATGGTAGAGAGGGCCGCTTGTAGATAATATTTATCTTGCTTATTGTTAACAACGTTGATTCATACTTGGAGTTTCTTGCCTTCTTGGAGGGTTGACCATTTCCCTGATTTCCGTCATTCCTTTCTCCTTTGCCATTGAACCTTCCCTTCCTTTGATTGTTGATGGGAGTGATTTTGATCGTCGTCACGATGTGTGTCCTTTCTATCAAGGCACTCCCTCACATAGTCAACCTTGAAGAACTCGGTCTTCAACAACAAACTTCAGTAGCCCAAAACAACCCTTGGTTAACGGTCAAAACAACAGTCCGCGGTCATCCCTTACTAGTCAACATTGGTCAACACTTTGGTCAACGCTGGTCAATGCAACACCCTAATAGCATGAGTAGGTCAGCTCTTGGTCAACACTTCATTTAGCAGCCCAGCACTTGGTCAACGGATCCCTAGAAAAGTCAGCGCTGCCCTAAAATCAGTCAACGCTGCCTTGAAAAGAAAATGCGTCCTTCCTCTTGCACGTGTGAGAGAAGCTGCTCCTTTGCTGGCCCAATGAGATGAGGAGAGAGAAGATGAGCATTGAGATGATGATAAAATGAGGAACAATGTCTCCTTGCTTTATATGCAATGTTGAGGTAACACTGGGGGTGTTCCACACACTTTATCTTGCTGGTCGACCTTGGCAAATTGTCAAGTATATACAAATAAATTCATATCTCCATGAATACATGTCAGAATCGGATGATCGTTAGATCAGTCCTAGACCTCTCGATGAGAGGAATCAGGGAAAAATATTAGCTGCCATAAATAAGATGACCCACATGGAGTTTGGCCCTAGTTGTTAATTTTAACAGTAATTAATATTTTTTTTTTTAGATTTTAAACCCCTTCTTGGATCTAAAAACCGTCTGCTTGGATTCTTTGCCCATAAAGACTTTTGTGACCAAATTTCTCACAAACCCAACTCTTAGGCATGTGGAGAAACTCCCAAGCTATACAATTCAACACTCCCTCTTAACGAGGGAGGTACTTCCACAAGCTTGGAAGTATCTATCATCATCACTGGCGACACTAGCATATTTGGCATCCACCATTGCAACATATCCTGTATGTTAAATTTGGAAACTAACCCAAACTCCATGAGTCATCTTATTTATGACAACTAATATTTTTCTTGGATTCCTCTCTCCAAGAGGTGTAGGATTGATCTAAAGATCATCCGATTTTGACATGTACAAATGAAGTTATGAATTTATTTTGATTATGGTCAAATTGTCAAGGTCGGCCAACAAACTCTATGTAGGCTCAAAAGCCCAACAGTCACGTCTATTCATCCTCAACGTTGCATATAAATAGAAAGTGACTTAGCCTCATTTGGACACACTCATCTTCACACTTCTCTCTCTCCTCATAGATTGGGTACGCATTTTTGGGCTTCTCTCTCTCCACACGGCTGAAATTTCAAGAAGCCAAATTTCAGGACACTGAAATTTCAAGAGAGAAATTTCAGGAGGCCGAAATTTCAGGAGACCACATTTTTTGACTGTTGACCAACGTTGACGGCAGTTAGGGCTGACTGTAGGTGGGTTGTTTGACCAAACTTTGACTGTTTTATCTTGTTGTTTGGAGGTCGAAGTTGATTGAAGTTGACCGATTTACTGAGGGTCAAATTTGCCCTGTTGACCAACATTGTTGTTGAGATTGCAACAAGATGATGGAGCTTAGTGAAAAGAGTCGCCTTCACTAAGTGGGCCCACAGGCTATTTTTGGCGCAAGTCTATTTTTATACTATGTCTACTTTTAGACATATGGATCATGTCTATGGATTGCAGGTTGCTGTTTATGGATGATTGATCAAGTTGGAAAAAATAGATGGACTTCTA
>APFE031541031.1:81951-126915 GCA_000404065.3 Pinus taeda | reverse complement strand
CATGTTCCATTCATTCATCAAAACCTCCTCGGAGGGTGCAAAAGTGCATGTTCTGAGGACAAGTTTTTGATAAATTTCTGGACCCCTCTCTAAATGCATGAGAAGGGTTTAAATACTACTAACTAAATAACTTATTTATAGAAATTTAGGATTCGGTTTAAATGACCGTCCTTTCTCTAAGAAAAACTATTTCTAAAATTAAATCTAATATCTAACTATTTCTATATTTGCTCCTTAACGTCGCAAGCATTCAGTATTTCCCTGAGTAGAGTCAGCTGACTGTCTTCCACCTTTAGTTGAGTTAAGCAAACAAAATCGGCAAGAGCTGGCACTATCTTCTCAATAAAATCGATGATATACTTGAGAGTCATCCAATGACTATGTGGCTTTACCATGTATGCCTGGTAATAATCCCATTTCAACTTGGTTAACCCTTGGATTGCTTTTGCTTTTTCTTTAGCTTTCTATTTCTAGTTTGTTTCTATCGTTGCTTTCTTGCAATTTTCAGGGCTTGCAGGTGACCGAGTAATTAGAAGCCTTCCTTTTCGAGCAAGTTTTCTTAGCGATGCGCGATTAGCGCTAAGTGCTAATTGCACATCGGAAACTGCCTCCATTCCTTGATCTGGGCTTCCCTAATGTGTTTTTCGCCTTTTATGCCTCTTTCTCTTATGGGGTATAAAGCTCAAAATTTGTAAAAATAGTGATTCTGTGAGCTCTTGACCCTGAGCATTGAACTGTCTGTTTCTGGTATCAGCATCGTTCAGTACCCATTCAACCATGGTTGTATATGAGAGATCTGTGATGGATGGCTCAGAAGAGTTTTGCGGCTCTTTCTCTTCCTTAAGTAGATTAGGTGTGCCTTCCCAAATGGACATTGGAGTAATACCTTTCCTCCTCATAGTTTCTTGCATACTGCGTTGTATAACGCTTTGTCCTTCGCTCCTGAAGTTTACAAATGAGGTGGAAGTAATGATAAAAATAATGACAAGAAAACTTTAAATACCAAAGATATGCAAAAACACGCTACCTTACGTGAACTAGTTCTTCGAAAAACACAACACCTTTTTATTGTAACAATCTTGAGTCATTGCCCTGTTGTGGTATGCAGTGTTTGGCAAAGTCAGCAAATTATAATATCTGTGATTATGAGGCTCCTGATGAGACCTCCCATTCTTCAAGATGAAGTGTATCCTTGGATTGTTCCTCTGAAAGTTGTGATTTCCTTAGCAGGGAGGAAGTCATTGTTTCCTTTAGATAGCTCTAGATGACAATGATAGAGTTTTTTGGAAGTAGTTGTTCTACAGAGAATCTTTATTTTGTTATCGATACCTTTCATTGCACTAACATAAAACGATTTCTTCACTAAAGGTTGTTTTCATCAAACTTTATGAATTTGAAACTAGTGTCATATCTAGGTTAGAGTCTTTAACTATATCTTTCAATAATAAGGATCAATTTTCCAAAAGATTTGCTATTTATACAAGCGAAAAGTCAAAATCTGAAAGAGAGTTGGTGTATTTTTCGTAAATGCCTAATGTAACCATTCACAACTGGTTTTATTATGGGAGAATTGTTTTGAGGACGATCAAAAAATTTTCTAATGAGAGGTAATTTTTTTCTTGGATATTTATAAAATATGAAAAGGGCTAATTACTTCGTTTATTTTTGACCTGCAGACTAACTAAACTAATTCTACTCCTATTCTAACAATATACATGAAATTGACTAGGTGTAGTCATATTTCGAGTGTAACCATTCTCTCATTTCCATTCCTGCATATATATACAGTTCAAATATTAGTACTAGAAACGAAACTCTTACTGAACTAAGAACATTAAATGTGGAATAAGAATGTACAACTATTGTTAGAATTTTATTTAGAATTTCCTTCTTATGAAATTTTCTTTCCAATTGAATACCTATTGGATCATAGAAATCTGGATGGATTTCTATTAAGGATTGATAAATGTTCAATGGAAGAGATGACAGGCCAGATTGAAGATATGAATTTTTGGATTCAAAGGCCTGGAAGTTATTATTAGTGTTACGTGTAAAAATTAAACTTTTGACAATTTTCCATGAAATAAAAGTTTCCAAATATATTTCTTTAAATGGATCAATGAATGATGGATGGAAGTCTCTTGAATGAAACGGAAAATTTTTAATTAAATTGAATTGTTGGTAGATATGTAAAAATACATCCTTCTATTGACATTGTCTTTGATATGATGGAACTTTTGATCAATCATTGACATTGATTGAGGATGAAATTGAAATAGCTTCTCATGTTCTTGAAAAACTTTAGTTTTCCAACAGGGCCATACATCAATTGAATGCTTGGTAGTATGGTGCTCAGTATGCCAACGTAATGGATCAAGAGTCTGAAAATTAAAATATGAAAACAAATTTGTTTTTGTACGAAATAGGTAAAGAAAAAATAGAACAAAATCACTATCTGTACAACTAGAGTTATAACACAGTTGGGATCGTTTTGTAATGATTTCTCTTTCACAAGGATTGGCTAGAATTATAGAATTTGAGTGATTTCGACTTCCATCTTGTGAATTAGAAAGGGAATCATGATTATGAACAGGCATGAAAGCTTGGTCATGATATGAATCATAGACTGGAATATTTTCTTGGATAATGAAATCATTCAGATGAGTTGCTGCTTTAGAATGAAGATCGGTTGAAATGATTTCTAATTTAAAATATTTCTCATTCTCAGATGTTATTTGAAGTTTCTGCTGATTCTCTTGAGATAAATTAACATCTTCAATGTCAAATTAATTATCATAAATGACTTCACAAGATTCTCTAAGTTTCTTTTCAGTTTCATCCAATATATTCAAACAACGAGGAATAAGCATTTCATGTTTGTTAATGGCAAAAGAATATTCTCTAATTGTTTCTCTATCTTGAAAACCACTTAATGGTGATTCATTTAGACCAGCCTCTGTATTTTCTAAAATATCATTAATATCGAGAGGGGAAAAATTGTCATCATTAAAAATATCAGGATAAAGAGAAAAATGCGACTCTGAAATAATGCATTTAAAAATATCTCTTTCTGAGAATTCTTGTGCATTATGTTCATCTTAGATTTCAGGTTTTAGATCATACCTTTGTGTGATCATGTTTTTTGGAAGAAGATTACTTTGTTGTTCTGACCTTGGCATTTGCTTATCATGGAAAGATTCATAAATCTGTTTAGCTGTTGGCATGATATTTTTTACCTTGATTTGTGTTTGCATTTGTTGAGTTACGATCATATTTTCTGAATTTTCCTCAAAGTTGCTTTCAGATTCCAAGGTGACCTTTCTTCCAAAATTGCTGCTTTTTTCTTTTTGTATTTGATCAGAAATATCTTCTAAGCTTTGTGAAACTTCTTCATCACAATTTATTTGCACATCCAAATTGGATTTCTCATTTATGTTAGAAGGGAATTGAACAAAGCTTGGACTAATTTCATATGAATCGGGAATAGGAGGCAGCGAATAATTATGATCAACACAATCTAATGATTCTACACTTATGGGATCATTTTCAACATCAAATTTCAAACAATTCAGATGAAATCGAATATTAAAATCTCTAACAGACTCATCTTCTTTTCGTAGATATTCAATTTCATCATATACCTGATCATAATCATAGCAGTCAAATTTACAAACGAAAACTGTGACAAATTGATCCCAGCTGTGAATTGAGGCAACTAGAAGGGTTCTACACCAGTTTCTAGCTTCTGCTACAAATGTGAGAGTAAAAATTCTACATAAAATTCCCTCGTCAATTCCTTGAAAATTAGAATTTAAAACACCTTGAATAAATTGAAGGGCATGATTAAAAGCAGAAGAATTTCTCCTACCATTGAATTTTACCTGAGACAATAGTCTTACCACTTCGGGTGGAGTGTTGGAAGATGCACGTACATGGATGCAACTCCAAATTGGAAGCTTAAGAGAGGCCATCCTAATTCAAATGTTAAAATTGAAAACAAATTCCAACAGACAACATGTTTCAGGCCCTCCTTCTATCGCCAAATATGTTGAAGGCCCCGAAAATCGGGTCTACAACAAGGGGGATACTCGCCCGGTCCGAACCTTGGTTGGCAGCTCCTTATTCGTTTGGTATAGCAGGTCCGACTAGGGATATGGGACCAGTTTCCCAGTTCAGTGTGTGTGTAACAGAAAGATGGGTATTTATGTTCAAGTTGGAATACTTCTATCCTAATTCTAATCTAATGTTGTGCTATTGTATTCTAATAAATAGAAAAACATCAAAATTTATGCTAACCCGGGGTGTGATCTTTCTTCTATGCGATCTAAAAAGATTTCAAACAATAACTGGCAATAAAGATTATTCAGATATTATAAGAAAAGAATTCGATAAAGATGAACTACTTCATATAAAAAGTTAGATGAAACAGTTGTGAAAAACCTATCGCATAAATGAGTTATTCATACACTAAGAATAAATAAATAGTTATCACCGTACAAAAGTGCCAAATGATAACTCAGGAATCCACGCTGTAATATATAAACAACTAAAAATTGAACATCACTTTAACGCATAAGCATAAATGGTTAAGAGATAAAAGTACCATTTATAACTAGTCCTACTCATGAGCTTCAAGCGACAATTGATTTATCTCTCCTTGATCTAACATCCACTAAGAGTACAGAAGTGCAACATCAGTAGCAGATATCAAATGCAAATACCAATAAACCCCGTTCCATTCATTCATCAAAACCTCCTTGGAGGGTGCAAAAGTGCATGTTCTGAGGACAAGTTTTTGATAAATTTCTGGACCTCTCTCTAAATGCATGAGAAGGGTTTAAATACTACTAACTAAATAACTTATTTACAGAAATTCAGGATTCGGTTTAAATGACCGTCCCTTTTCTAAGAAAAACTATTTCTAAAATTAAATCTAATATCTAACTATTTCTATATTTGCTCCTTAACGTCGCAAGCATTCAATATTTGCCTGAGTCGAGTCGGCTGACTATCTTCTGCCTTTAGTTGAGTTAAGAAAACAGAATCGACAAGAGCTAGCACTATCTTCTCAGCAAAATCGATGATATACTTGAGAGTCATCCAATGACTATGTGGCTTTACCATGTATGCCTAGTAATAATCCCATTTCAACTTGGTTAACCCTTGGATTGCTTCTGCTTTTTCTTTAGCTTTCTGTTTCCAGTTTGTTTCTATCGTTGCTTTCTTGCAATTTTTGGGGCTTGCAGGTGACTGAGTAATTAGAAGCCATCCTTTTCGAGCAAGTTTTCTTAGATGCGTGATTAGCACTAAGCGCTAATCGCGCATCAGAAACTGCCTCCGTTCCTTGATCTGGGCTTCCCTGATGCATTTTTCGCCTTTTGCGCCTTTTTCTCTTATCGGGTATAAAGCTCAAAATTTGCAAAAATAGTGATTCTGTGAGCTCTTGACCCTGAGCATTAAACTATCTGTTTCTGGTATCAGTATCGTTCAATACCCATTCAACCATGGCTGTATATTAGATATCTATGATGGATGGCTCAGAAGAGTTCTGCGGCTCTTTCTCTTCCTTAAGTAGATTAGGTGTGCCTTCCCAAATGGACATTGGAGTATTGCCTTTCCTCCTCATAGTTTCCTGCATACTACCTTGTATAATGCTTTGTCCTTCGTTCCTACAGTTTACAAATGAGGTGGAAGTAATGATAAAAATAATGACAAGAAAACTTTAAATGCCGAAGATATGCAAAAACATGCCACGTTACGTGAACTAGTTCTTTGAAAAACACAACACCATACTTCATTAACAATTGGCAACAACTCATTAATTCGCATTAAAATGCATGACCAGTTCTTGGCCTAAAAAAAGTTTTCTCGAATAATGAGCCAAAACCAACTGCGATGGAGAGGTCTTGCAATTTGCTTTGCGATATCGCAGATCGTTGCATTGCATTATCGCAATCTCATTGTACTGTTCTATCACAAGGTTACTTGGTCGCAATATCACAAGATCGCAGATCGCTAAATCGTTATAATCTTTATGTGTAATTTATGCGATTTTTGCGATGTGCAATATGCGATATCACAGATCGGCGATTTTATGGTTTTTTAATGTGAGTGCTCATTAATGCATGCGACGTGATGGAGTTTCGCGTTGCAATCTCGCGGTTTTTATCATTTTGACTTATTAGAAGGTACCCTATCATTCTTTGCGCGATGCGATATCTCTTAAGGAGTGAATTTACTTTCTTCATCATGAAACTTAAGCTTTTTATATTCTTCAAAGGTATTTTCCTAAGTCCATGATGTTGTAAGTTTCATCTAAAAGGAAATATAAACACTAATTGATTTTTTTAAATTTTTCACAAAGGGTCCCCACTTATTTAGTATTAGCAATAACACTTCATAAGGAGGGGGGTTGTTGGTGGCCACAACAGTTCCTTTCAAAGTGAGTCTTGGTGAAATCACAATGCTTGCACTTTTAACTAGCACCGCCTTCTCTAATCGGTTTTCTATATTTGGTTAACCCTTGTCAACTTAGTCGAGTAGAGTAAGGTGGGGCGGGAACCTTAACATGTATGTCATAGGTATATATAAGCATCCTTATCTGAAGGGATAAGATCTTGTTCTCTCAATAAGTCAGGATCCCTCTTTTGTCTCAAGAAATAAATAAGTGCCTATGCACATCTCTTTGAAAAATAAAAAATAAAAAAAAATAAAATAAAGGTGAAAGAAGAGAAAGGCTTCATGCATAGAGAGGTGAAGCAAGTAACTCCATTGGGGTATTGTCCAGGCTCGCTGGTAGCTGAGAAATTCTTTTGTTACTGAAGAGACTCTGTTGGGGTAATGTTCAGGCTTGCTAGTAGTAGAGCAATACTAGAGATGAAACTAAAGCTCTAACAATATATTACTTCTGCATCAATATACCCGTCATCCCCAATTGAAACAACTTGGTTTACTTGGCTTGGTACGTGTTTTTCTGATAAAAGAGAATGGTAGCGACTATATCTTTAACTCAAGCTAGTGAAGAAGTCATGATGATCAATGAATGGAACAATACTTCTGGAAGAGTTAGACTCACTTTACACAAGACAAGGTCCATATAGAGAGCTGGATTTCTATCAATGCGCCGCCAATGTTGTAGCTGCTACAACCACCCTCCAAAAGTTTGCCTATACTTCGTTTTGGATCCTCCCTCCTAAAATCCCAACAGCTTATCTCGCACTGACCCAGGTACTTGTGCTTTAATTGAGTTTTATCTTCTGCTTACATCTTGTGTTTTATTACTTGCTTTGTTATCTAACTACACATTGATCTCTTGACTTGGTTGCAATCGAGTTCTAGGCTTGCCTCAGTGAGTTGGGAAATCCTTGAGAGAAACTAGCCTTGCTCTCAGAAAATGCGCAGTTCAAGCCAACAGTGAGCTTTGGCTCCAAAATTATGAAGACCCAGTTGACAACTTTCCTTCAACTAGGAAACTGCATAGAGCATGAGAGGTAGCTAGAGCCACTCAGCCCAGGGATTGCACAGAAGTTTTTCCTCAACAAGTGCCCGATGCATGTGCCAGACAGTTGTGCAATATCCTCGGGAACTGCGCAATCTCTTCGAGCATGCATGGCAGCCTTTCCTGAAAAATTAAAAAAAAAATTAAAAAATTAAAAAACATTCCTAAAAAATAGGGATCTATTTTTAGCAATTGGAATTACACTTGAGTTATTTTTGGAAACTACCACCATGTGTCACTTTTTCCTAGAATTTTGGCCTTCGCGTCATAAACCCTAAACTAACCCAATCTATTTAATGTATGCCACTAGAGCTCATTTTCACATTCAAGATTGGAGCTATGGAATTCCTGTTGAGATCTAGGAACCTTCAGCACAATCGTCATAACTTTTGCGAGTAAGTCTTGCTCTTCTAGTCTTTTGCTACTTTTTTGTTGCTTTTGTTTCCTTTGTTTGTGAGAGTGTTGTTTTACCCATTTTTTTAAACAACCATTAGAGTTTTTATTTATTTTACCTTGTAGAAGTGTTGTTTTAAGTTTTACATTTCCTTTCCTAAGTACCACATGCATTACCCAATTTTTGCACTAACGATCGTCATTGCAGTGACTCTCTCCAAAAGCTTCATTGTTATTTAGTTTTATCGATTCCTATACTTGTTTTGATTACATGCATCATCATTCACTTAGATCTACACCAACCATCACTTACATTTTTTAGATCTGCTTATTTTCATGTTTCCCTTGGACTGATATGGGCTTCCTTGGATCGGATATAGCTCTTCTTGACTCTAGATCTCAAGGCTCTGACATAGCTCTAGAAATTGCGCAGAGGCTATCAAGGCCTAGCTCCAACTATGCACTGTGCATTTCCAAGAGACAAGCCCGAAGACTTGGCCCCATTGCAATCCAAACCAGCTCAAGCTAGAATGGATTGTGCATTACACATTTCCAGTCAGAATCATCTCCCTTCTAGCAGTTGGTGGTGAGCTCCAGTATTGTAGCAATAATTTTGCAACTCCTGGGCTTCCTTCTTTACTTTTATCAACCTGGTAGTTTGTAACAAACTTGGAAGTGACGGTGTTGTATGCACAAGTACTAGCTCTTACTGCAGGCTGTCACTTGATCAGCTGGCGCAAGTTCACTAGGAGCTTAAGCCAACTTCTATGAGTTCTTAGAAGAAGCTTTCACTGTGATGGAAGACAGCTAACTCTGCAAGGGCTATTCTACTTGTAGAAAGAGAAGGAAAACTGAAATGAAACATAAACCCTAGCAAACCCTAATTTTGCATGAAAAGAGATGGAAACTATTGAAATGGGTGCCATTGGATAATGAAAAGGTAAATTTCATTTATTCAAGTTACTTCTGAAGAGAAATGAGAAGAAATCATGTTTTTGTACTTTTGGGTATTTTTATGTGGAATTATTATGCTTATGGTTTGACTGATTATGACTGTGCAGAGGTTTGGTGGCAAAGGAGGATGGATTTGGCTTTTGTTGAAGATGAGGAAGGTGTGGAGAATTCCTAACAAGTCCCTTTTACCCTACTGGAGACTTCCATTGTGATCAGAATTCGAAAAATCACTCGCATGAACTTCTACAGGAGGCTGCATGGGATCTACAAGAGGTTCTACAGGAGGATCTATAGGAGGAGGCCGAAAGTGGTTTTTGGAGGTTTGAAGGTGGAAAAATGGTGGGAAAATGGAAATGAAGGCTGGTTGAAGGTGTTGAAGGGTCTAAGACTCTATCAATGAAGATCAGGAATGAAAGAGATGGCTGGATTTGTTCAAAGGGGAAGAAAGCAACTTTGTACAAAAACGCAGAAATTAGGGCAGATTGGCGAAATGAGGCGAATGAGTGGGGAAATCTTGAGAGATGAACTAGCATAGGTTGTGCTATGGATGAATGATAAGCTGGAGTGTTCTACAAGTGAGCTGCACACTTACTTCCCAAAATTGACCTAAGAAAGAACCGAAAAAATAGAGTTTTTCTATTTTGACTTAAAATCTGACCTAAAAACAGAGACCTGCTGAACAGAACTTCATGAACAAAAAATTATTCGAGAAATACATGGTAAATGAAAAAGAAAGGATCTAAGCATGTGAGTCCAAACTAATATCTACTTTTTCAACTCAAAACATCACACTAGCAATTGCATAAAGGGCAAAAACTGTGCTTTTGGTGGCAACAATAGTGCCTTGACCTCAAATCATTATCCCAAGGAGGGAGAAAGGAGATCAAGACCTGATGGTAGCCTTTTTGGATCTTTCTCTATTACTACAACAAACTACTTAAGAAACTTGAAGCAAGAACAACTATTTTAACCATCAAAAGCAACCTATTTTACCAAAGCAAGATTTAACCTTAACAACAGAAATTATCCTATGAATGCAAGAAAAAACATATAAATACACAAAGGAGGTGCTAGGCAGCTTGGGTTGGGCCCCAATCCAAGAGATTCAACCCTCTAGAAAAGCTCAGTGCTGATTCAAAACTGGATTCATCTTCATTGATCAACAAAAATAGCAGTTATATCACAAAACTGTCTTCAAAAAGAGCTTGAAAATGAGTTGAGTACAAGGCTGCACAAAAGTGCAAAAATATAATATGAAATGGCTAACCTATTGAGGCTTGAAGCCTTCTTATTTATACAAGTGGGGACTCCCAACAGTCCTCCTAAACTTAAGAAACTCAACGGCCTAAAACTGAATATAATAGCATCCCTACTAGACTTTCTCGGTTGCCCTTGGAATCATCGATGTGCGCCTTTGTACTCCGAGCTGCTGATGGAGAACTCGAGGAAGGGCTCATTAATAAAGGAGACATCCCTCCTATAAGTCCTCAGCCTTGTTTCCTCGAGTTTGGTTGCCATTCTTCTCATAAATTCTTGGTCCTTGTCCAAAATTGTCAAGAAATCTGCAATAAACACTCATTAGACTATGTGGCAAAGTGACTATCTCCATTCACTCTATTGACATAAATATATTCAAAAACATGCACAAAACTATTGAGAATGGTGGATTAAATGAAAATTATAAGCAAAATGAGCCCATATAGTTACCCATTCCTAGGGCTCATCATCACCCCCCTGCTGAATGGGTTGCTCATCCTCTGAGCAACTAATCCAATTCTTCATCTTTAATAGCTTTAACAGCTTCCCTGACATCCCAAGCCTCTGATGTTATATCCTCTTCTCTGTCATGAAAAATTGCTTTTATTTTCTACCTTAGTCTCAACAGGGGTTTTGTCAAATTTCTCCTCTTTTTTCTGCTTCTCCTCTGTTTCTCCTTATGTTTGAATATTTTGTGCCTCCTCATGATTTTCCTTCTCAATTGTCTCTTTCTGCTCCTCCTCCTCACTGCCAGATGGTCTAATGTCCTCAGTCAAAGTTTTGATGTCATCTCCTCTAGATATATTCCTGAAAATTTCCTAAGCTATGGTGATGGTGTATGTGTGTAGGGCATCTTCCACCAATAATTTAATGAGGCCATGGTAGGCCAGTTGGTCTAGAACCCCTGGACTCAACTTGGTGCCACATTTTATCAAATACTGGAGGAGGAAATATGGGATACTGATTTTCCTATCTGTAGGTAGGTCCATTCCATATCTCAATTCATGCAATAACCTGAAGTGAAAACCATAAAATATACTGAATCTTCCTTCACAAGTGATGTATTTCATGATCTCGTAGCTGACTTCACTCCATGGAGGAGGTAAGCTTGTCCTTTTGACCCCATTCTTATCCTTTATAGGACGTTCATTAGGCTGAAAGAATGTCTTTTTAGCAACTTGTCCCAATGGTTTTTGCTCTTTGCTCCAAGGGAGCCCAAGTGGAAGACCTTTGATTCTACTAATAAAATATGGTGTAAGCTCTAGGGTCAGACCCTTGAAACTAACTGTAGCATGTGTTTTCAAGTGGGGTCTTAAGGACATCAAAAATTCTTCAGTCACCTCCTCATCATGTCCATGAAGTCTCTCAAAGAAAGACATCCAATTTGCCTTGGTGAAGAGGGCCACCACCTTGGAGTGCTCATGCAATTTGTTGGAGTTCAAAGGCTCCTTTCTCATAAAACCTCCTGGCATGGTGTTTAGTGGTTTCTGAAAGTGCTTAGGTGAGGAAAAAAACAATTTCCAAAACCAGAAATAGAGGGACAACTGAGTTTTGTTTTTTCTGAAATTGTAGGAGGAATTTCTCATGTGCTTCTTCTTTACAACATCAATTTGCAATTCTTCCCTCTTCAAACTTTTCTTAACATGAATTTGCTTCTCGGTTTTTGAAAAAATAATCAAGACTTTGACAGAACAGAGAATATATAACACAGTGTTTTTTCTTCAGAGAGTAGACACTTGCAAATTCATTTTTTTCACAGGCATGGTTTCCATAGTTGCATCCCTTTTTTCAGAAAAATGTGAGGAAGAAAAAAGACAGATTTTGAATGCAAAGAAGGAAACGAAGAGACTATGTAGAACTCAAAAAAATACAGGCATAATTTTAAGCTTCACTTTCCTTTCTTTTTTCAACCCATTACTGTATTTTTAAACCCACCACCTTATATAAATATATCATATGCAGAGAATTTTCCCTAGCCTACCTCTTTTCAAGCTCAAATTTGACAAAAATTTTGAATTTTTCTGTTGCAAAGCTGCTCTTTGGCCTTCCTATAGAAAGCCTCCTGTAGATGGTGTTCCTGCTCCTGTAGATCCTGATAGGCGGGAGGGTTTTGAAAAAATAGCAGAAAATGACTGGTTCATTGTTCTGAAGGTGGTAGGTGAGTATTGCAGTCGAGAACTTCGTAAATGAAAATGAAACAAAGGGTGGTGGAGGCTTAGACCACACTATACTTAATTGAGGGCGTAATCTGAAGTGAGGAGGTGAGGTGGCCGAATGGGTATGTTATCCCCATCTGGATCGTTGGTCCTACGCTAGTGTAATTATGGTTCTTCATGTCGCCTGATCGCCATCACCTCCCTCATCCTGTCATACACCACCACCACTACCGGTTATGAGCTTTTTTCTTCCCGGGTTGATGGGCCACACATGCTGACTGCACATCTGATCTGCGGTTTGAATTAGATGAGGCTCATTTGAACTCCACGAGGGTGTGTGAACTAAACTAGGGTGGCCAGTTAGCTGGCCACCGATTCCGTTTAATCATGACCATTCCCATAGTTCCTGTAGTTTGTAAATAATATTCACGCAATCAAGGAATAGGTTTAGCCACTTACTTGTTAATCGCTGCTATGTTTTGCATGCTTCAAACCTTGACACTTTATTTCCTCATTGTTTTGGATGCTGCTGCTCTGCATGCTCGACCTTTGGCTTATGTTGGTGATTTCTCGATCAAGCTCTGCTCCTTGCATGCTTCATAAATTCTACTGCGCTGACCTTGTCTCTGGAGTTTGTTTTTCAAAGGGATCAGTTGCTATAGGAATCTTGTAGGATTTCCTGTAGCTGCTTATACTTTTGAAATTCAGGTTGATGCTTGAGTAGGGGCTAAAAATACTGTTGAGGAAGGTCTTGAATGAAAAGAAATAACAGGTAGAAGGTATCAGGTAGGAATAAGCAAGGAACACTGCCACTTCATTTGTCATTATTTTTTGTGTTTACAGAATGAAAGAAACAAAATTTATGTATTTGTCTGTGCAGGGAAATAAAAAACGAGTGGAAATATGGGTGTGAAGGGATGGAATGATGTGTTAGGCGGATGGATGGTGGCAGGGAGGTTCACAGACCTTCTAGACAAATTTCCAGCGCTCCAGTTCTTCTCTGAACTTGATTTTGGTCTCTCTGTGATTTCTACAGGAGCCTCTTGTAGAATACACAAAGTTTCCTGTAGGATGCGAAATTTTTCAGCACAAATGAGACCAAGGCTTTGGAAAGGATAACGATGATGGAGGGATGGACTATGAAGGGTGTATGCAACCTAGACATGTCTTTTTCTCTTGTGTGACCCTCCTGCAACTTGCAATTCATTCAAAAGAAGTTAGGTTTTTTTTCTTTTTTCTCTTTTTTTTTGAGATAGCTGGGGCGCCTCCAGGAGGTTTTTCACCCTCACTTCCTGTCCTTGGCACCTCAAAGAGGTTTTCACCCAGGGATATTTTATTCCTTTTCTATTTTTTCTCTGTTTTTTTTATTTTTTCTCTCTTTTCATTTTTTATTTATTTTTTTATTTTTTTTTGCTCAAGGTGTGGGTGGAGTGGAGACAGGGATCTGCTCCACTACCAACATTGTTTTTCCTAGATTTTCAATGAACTCTTGCTTGGAAAGGGACTTCCTGTAGATCTTCAATTTATTCCCATTGACAAGCATGGGGATGGCTTCTTCATCTATGGTCCAGATAAGGACTGAACCATTGTCATTGCATTTTTCTACTATATATGGTCCCAGCCATCTTGTCCTCAGTTTGCCCTTGAAATCTTTATATCTTTAATCATACAACAGTGCCCAATCTCCTTGCTAGAATTTTTTTTCTTTGAGGTTTCTGTCATGCCATATTTTTCTTTGAAATTGGACTACCTCTGCATGGAGTAGGGTATGCATTCTTTGTTCATCCAATCCATTTAGCTGAAGCAATCTTTCCTTTTGTGCACGACTGAGATCTAGGTCCAGCTGAGCTGCCATCCTTAATGTGTTATATTCAAATTTTATTGACAGCAGAGCCTTCTTCCCATAGACCAGCTCATAGGGTGTAAACCCTGTGGTGGTTTTCCAGGTGGTGTTATAGGCCCAGGTGGCCTCAACCAATCGATCTGCCCAACCTTTTATGCTGCTTCTCACTACCTTAGTCAAAATCCCTTCCAAAGCTCTATTAGTGACTTCCGCCTGCCCATTTTCTCTTGGATGATAGGGGGTGGAAGTTTTGTTCTTAATCTTGTGGTGTGTGAGTAGGCCTTCAACCAAATTGGAGGTGAAATGACTCCCTTGATCAGTGACTAACTCTCTTGGATAGCCAAACTTGTAGAAGATATTTTCCCTCAAAAACTCAGCTACTTTTTCTTCTGTTGCTGCCTTGATCACCTTTGTTTCTGCCCATTTTGTTAGGTATTCAGTACACACAATGATGTAATATTTCTGTTTTGGAGGGTTGATAGGACCCACAAAGTCCATGCCCCACTTCTCAAATGGCTCGAAAGTCACTTAGGGTTGCAGGGGCATCTCATCCTTTGGAGTAGGCTTTCCCATCCTTTGAAATCAGCCACATTGGCTGATATATCTCCTGACATCTTGATGAAGAGTGGGCCAATAGTAACCTGCTTGCATAAATTTGAAGGCAGTCCTCTTTGCTGCAAAGTGGCCCCCACAAGGCCCATCATGACAAGTTAGGAGGATGTCAAAAACTTCCTCCTCCCTAAAACATCGCCTCAAAATCTAATATGGGCCAAGTTTAAAAAGATTGCCCCCAATCCAAGTGAATGGGTCACTTTTCCTCACGATCTTGCTCTTCTCTTTTGAGGAAACTGTGCTGAAACCAAATAATTTTCTATATCAACAAACCATGGAGAGAGTACTGAAATAGAAAATAGGTTTTCATCTGGCATTTGATCATCCACCATTCCTTCTTCACCTGCAGGCAAATCTAGTCTAGACAGAAAATCAGCAACAACATTTTCCTTACCTAGCTTATCAACAATTGTCAAATCAAATTGCTGCAATAAAAGTAACCATCTAATGGTACGAGCATTTACATCTGGTTTATTCATCAACCTAATTGCAGCATAATCAGTGTGTATGAATGTTTGATAGCCAGTGATGTAGTGTCTGAACTTGTTTAGGGAATGGACTATAGCTAGGAGCTCCTTCTCGATCACAATGTAGTTTAATTTTTCCTTAGACAAGTTTTTATTGACAAAGTATATGGCATAAGGCAACTTCTCTTCAACTTTCCCTAAGTTCGAGGCATCTGTGTGAATGTGGAAAGGTAGGGACCAGTTTGGACCTCTCAAGATTGGGGCAGTTACCCCCTAACCTTTCAAGGCATCCAGAGCCTCTTGATAGTTGTCAGTCCATATGAACTCGGCATCTTTTCCCAAAAGACCAGACAATGGAGAGGCTAGCTTACTAAAATCCTTAATGAATCTTCTATAATACCCTGCTAAGACTAGAAAACTCCAAACATCTCTTACCTTTTGAGGAGGTGGGACCCTTTGGATGATAACAATCTTGTTGGGATCCACCTGTAATCCTTGCTGAGAAATTGTATGACCTAGCATGGTTCGCTCAATCATTAGGAATTCACATTTTTCAGGACTGAGGGTCAGGATCATTTCAATACACTTGGCTAAAACTTTCCCCAGGTTAGTCAAAGCTTCCTAAAAGTTAAAACCATAAGGGGTAAAGTCATCCATATAGATTTCCACTTAATCATGAACCAGTTCAGCAAATATGCTTAGTACTACTCTCTGGAAAGTGATGCGAGCATTGCATAACACAAAAGGAAGGACTTGTTAGGCAAAGGTACCCCATGGACAAGTGAAAGTGGTCTTATCTTGGTCTTCCGGGTTGATTTGGATATGTTTGTACCCGCTAAACCCATCTAGGAAGGAGAAGAACTTCTTCCTTTCCAGGCCATCTAACACTTGATCTATGAAAGGCAAAGGGAAATGTTCCTTCTTGGTGGTCTTGTTTAGTTCCCGATAATCTACACAAATTCTCCACTTCCCGTTTTTCTTTGGCACTAGCACCAAAAGAGAAACTTATTCGTTGTCAGAGATGGGGTAGATGAATCTTGCATCCATCAACTTTTGTAGTTCTTCTTTGACAATGTCCTTGAGGGCCGGATTCATCCTCCTTTGGGGCTGCCTGACTGGTTTACAATCTTCTTTAATATAAATTTGATGAGTATAGGCTGAAGGGTGGACTCCCTTCATCTCCTTATAGCTCCAAGCAAAAGCATCCAAGTGATTGTTCAACAAGCGACACAGTTCTTTCTCCTAAGAGGTGGATAGGGATGAGTTGATCTTCAAGGTTTTTTCTGGGCCAAATTCCACATTCTTAACTTTGAGAGAGGTCGGATCAGCCACACAGAGATCAACTAAAGGATTGGCTTGGGTTTCTTCCACCAACTCTTCTAAGGGCAACACACTGGGGGGTGGATTTTGAATCAAGTTCTCAATAATATCATCCTCGGTTTGTGGACCCCCCATGGTAGCCTCTACTGTACACAATGGTGTGGAATAGAATTCATCCCCATCTTCCTCCTCCAACCAGAGAGGTAAATCATGTTCTAGTGGAGGTTGGGCAGGAGGATAGAGGACTAGTTGTTTGGACATATGCCCATTCTTGATTATCATGTTCCCAGCTCGACAACTAATGTAGGCGTCTGTAGTAGCCAACCAAGGTCTTCCCAAGATGAGAGGATGCCCAGTGAGCTTTGGTTTTGGTTGGAGAACTACAAAATCAGCAGGGTACTCCTAGGAATCAATAGAGACCATGACGTCTTCCACAATCCCCTCAGGGGTCATGGTGGAGTGGTCTGCTAACCGCAGTACTGTTAAGGTCATTCTTAGGGAACCCTGAAGGTTGAGTTTGAGCATAGTGTCCCTGGTCATCACATTAATGGCAACACCTAGATCAATCAAGGTATGGGGGATTATGGTGCCATTGATGTGGACATCGACTACAGGACCCCCAAGGTCTAGATATTTTGGACAGATTACTTGCCTCAACATTAGGTCGGACAATTGTCCTATGACATTGATAGTTGTGGCATCTCTCTTACACTTGCCTAGGTGCCTGAAGCACTTCTCCTTGATCATCTTGTTGTATATAAGCACATCCTTTATGGCTTGGAGAAGTGATATTTTTACACATAACTGTTTCAGTTCTCCCAGAAGTTTAGTTTCTTCTGGGGTCGGTTGTGTGGTTCCAGTTAGTCTCTCAAGAAAGGGTGGAATGAGTTTTGGTTCACCTTCCTATTTTTCTTCCTCATCCTCCTTAGGAGGGGGTTGGCTATCTGGGATAAGCTTCCCATATCGTAGATTAATCTCCTGAATCTCCATAGCATAGGTCGGGCATGATGTTTCACCACTATATACCTGCTTGGCCTGTTTGTTGTTGGGGTTCGGGTTCGGTTGAGAAGGTATTTGGGGTTGTCTTGGAGGAGCAGGATGTAATGGTTATGGTTGAGTAGGTGGTGGAGGCAAAAGAGCGGGAGGAGAGTTATACTAGGGCCTCCACCCCTGATGAGGTGCATTCCACTGAGGTTGTACTGAGCATAAGGATGAAATGAATGAGCAATTGAGGAGCCTGGTATTGAGGAGGATATGACCAAGGAGGGGGTGTGGATCAGGAAGGATAAGCAGGGGGTCCCTAAGAAGGCATGGAAGTGGCTTGATTGGGGTTGTAATAGCTCTCGGGTGTCCCTTGCATTCCCTGTTGGTAAGGTCTGGGTCCATGTGGCCTCCTTTGGTTCATGAAATAGAGTGTTTCAATGGCTCCTTCAACCCCCTGATATGCAGCTTTGATTTTGGGCAAGGAAGGGCATTGATTCATAGGATGGTCTTCTTCACAAACTAAACACACTTCTATAGAGTGCAATGGACATTCGTTCCTAGGATACTTTCTAGTGCACCTGGGACAAAAAATGGCCAAAGCCTTCTCGGCTGCCTCTTATTTCCTTTTGATATGCAAGGTATCCATTTGCATGGCAAGAGTCTACCTCACCTCGCTCTTGAGATCTTCCAGTCGATTCTCAAGTTCGTTTCTAATGGATGAACTAGATGAGGATGTACCGGTTAAAGGTTGACTTCCCCTACCTCTCTTTCTAGCTGACCTAGAATGATTTCTAAACACAGTCTTTATGTCATCATAAGGTAGCTGGTAGATGTCTCCCCCAGCCAGCAAATGGAGAGTATCTAAAAGGTCTTCAGGGACCCCTTTGAGCAGTACCAACTTCAGAGATTTAGGGTCAAGTGTGCACCTGACCCTTTTATAATTGAGTTGAAACCTCTCTTCATAGTCTTCTAAAGGTTCATCACTACCCATGGTCATTCGGAAGATCTCTTCCTTAGTATCCTTTGACCTGTAGTAGTCCTAGTATTTGTTGTTAAAGGCTTGTTGCATCTGAGCCCAAGTTGTGATACTGTTTCCAAGTAACCCCATGAACTAGTGCAAGGTTGCATCCTTGAGGGTAGAAGGGAACAATTTCAATTTCTGCTCATCTTCTGCATAGTCATCGGTTCGACAGAGAACAATAAATTCAAACAAGAAAGTATCAGGATCTTCGGTAGTCAATCCATGGAAGTGAGGTAAGGCAGAAGGAATTATGTTTTTCATTTTTGTGTCCCCATTGGTCTCTCAGATAGGAAAGGCACCTTCTATTCTTTCCCCATTTCCTTTAACGTTTCTGTTTTTAGCCATCATCTCAGGAGGAATGGTTTCTTGCTCTTCTTCTATTACAAGATCTTCGAATATCTATGGAGGCTCACCTATAGGTTCTTCTGGATCATTGCCACCAAAGAAGAGAGAAGGCTGACTCAGTGATGTGGTGGGGGTGTTGGGTAGTAATTTTCCTGAATTGTCTCTGTTCCTACGAGGCATGAAAGGAAATCTCTTTTTTTTTGGGTGATTTTTTTGTTTCTTTTTTTGCTTGTACCTACAAAAACTGAAATGGATTGAACAAAAATTGCAACTAACTGAAATGAATCTACTTTGCTAAAATGAAAATTGCAGAATTGAAATGAAAGCAGGAAATGTCTAATCTACGCTTGCTGAAATGAAATTGCAGAATCGAAATGAAAGTAGGAAATACCTAATCTACTTTTGCAAAATTAAAATTGCAGAATTGAAATGAAACAACTACTCTACTCTTGTTGAAATAAACTACTTAGCAGAATGTCGCAGTAGAAAATAGAAGAAAAGCAGTAATCACAAAATACTCTGACGCTTCCCCAGCAATGGCGCCAAAAAGAGTGGTGAGCTCCAATATTGCAACAATAATGCTGCAACTCCTGGGGCTTCCTTCTTTACATTTATCAACCCGGTAGTTCGTAACAAATTTGGAAGCGACAATGATGCATGCACAAGTACTAGCTCTTACTGCAGGCTGTCACTTGATCAACTGGCACAAGTTCGCTAGGAGCTTAAACCAACTTCTATGAGTTCTCAGAAGAAGCTTTTACTGTGATGGAAGAAAGCTAACTCTACAAAGGCTATTCTACTTGCAGAAAGAGAAGGAAAACTGAAATGTAACACAAACCCTAGAAAACCCTAGCAAACCCTAATTTTGCAAGAAAAGAGACGGAAACTACTGAAATGGGTGCCATTGGCTACTGAAAAGGTGAATTGTATTTATTCAAGCTACTTCTAAAGAGAAATGAGAAGAAATCATGTTTTTGTACTTTTGGGTATTTTTATGTGGAATTATTATGCTTATGGTTTGACTGATTGTGATTGTGCAGAGGTTTGGTGGAAAAGGAGGATGGAGTTGGCTTTTATTGAAGATGAGGAAGGTGTGGAGAAGTCCTAAGAAGTCCCTTGTACCCTGCTGGAGACTTCCATTGCAATCAGACTTCAAAAAATCCCTCGCATGAACTTATACAAGAGACTGTAGGGGATCTATAGGAGGTTCTATAGGAGGATCTACAAGAGGAGGCCAAAAGTGGTTTTTGGAGGTTTGAAGGTGGAGAAATGGTGGGAAAAGGGAAATGAAGGCTAGAGGAAGGTGTTTAAGGGTCTAGGACTCTGTCAATGAAGATCAGGAATGAAAGAGATGGTTGGATTTGTTCAAAGGGGAAGAAAGCAACTTTGTACAAAAACGCAGAAATTAGGGAAAATTGGTGAAATGAGGCAAACGAGTGGGGAAATATTGAGAGATGAGCTGGTATAGACTATGCTATGGAGGAATGATAAGCTAGTGTGTTCTACAAGTGAGTTTCACACTTACTTCCCAAAATTGACCTAAGCAAGAACCGAAAAAACAGAGTTTGTTTATTTTGACCTAAAATCTGACCTAAAAATAAAGACCTGCTGAACAGAACTTCATGAACAGAAAATTATGTGAGAAATCCATGGTAAATGAACAAGAAAGGATCTAAGCATGTGAATCCAAACTAATATCTACTTTTTCAACTCAAAACATCACACTAGCAATTGCATAAAGGGCAAAAATTGTGTTTTTGGTGGCAGCAGTAGTGCCTTGACCTCAAATCATGGTCCCAAGGAGGGAGAAAGGAGATCAAAACCTGATAGTAGCCGTTTTGGATCTTTCTCTATTACTACAACAAACTACTTAAGCAACTTGAAGCAAGAAAAACTATTTTAACCATCAAAAGCAACCTATTTTACGAAAGCAAGATTTAACCTAAACAACATAAATTATCTTATGAATGCAAGAAAAAACATATAAATACACAAAGGAGGTGTTGGGCAGCTTGGGTTGGGCCTTAACCCAAGAGCTTCAGCCCTTTAGAAAAGATCAATGCTGATTCAAAACTGGATTCATCTTCATTGATAAAAAAAAATAGCAGTTACATCACAAAACTGTCTTCAAAAAGAGCTCGAAAATGAGATGAGTACAAGGCCGCACAAAAGTGAGAAAATATACTATGAAATGGATAAATTGAGGCTTAAAGCCTTCTTATTTATAAAAGTGGGGACTCCCAATAGTCCTCCTAAACTTAAGGAAGCCATCTGCCTAAAACTAAAGATAACAACAACCCTACTAGACTTGCTCGGCTACCCCTTGGAATCACCAATGTGGGCCTTTGTACTCCGAGCTGCTGATGGAGAACTTGAGGAAGGGGTCATTAATGAAGGAGACACCCCTCCTATAATTCCTCAACCCTGTTTCCTCGAGTTTGGTTGCCATTCTACTCATAAATTCCCGGTCCTTGTCCAAAAATCTGCAATAAACACTCATTAGACTATGTGGCAAAGTGACTATCCCCATTCACTCTATTGAAATAAATATATTCAAAAACATGCACAAAAATATTGACAAAGGTGGATTAAATGAAAATAATAGGCAGAATGAGCCCATATAGTTACCCATTTCTGGGGCTCATTAGTTGGGACTGTGTAATGCATAGATCCAACTGGCAATCAATCACCTTTGAGAGCCAGAATTGCACAATTCTTCCTAGCAGTGGCCCAGTTTGTTTCTTGGTCTATTCTTGAAGTGATTTTGATTTCAAGCTAACATTTGCTTGCCATGAGTGTCCTCTTTGTCTTTAAGTGCAGCAGTTTTTGAGCAGCTCTTTAGTAGTATAGGTAACATGGCTTCCAAGAAAGTTGCATCAAAGGATACTATCGAGAGAATCACTAGGGATGTAGTTGAACAGGTGTCAATCAACTTCCCAATCTATGAAAACACACAGTTGTTCATAGATAAGGGCATGAAGATAACATGTTAGGAAATCAAGGATATCTTTGTAGGGAACTTCAAGGAATATCTGGAAGATCAACAGGTCTATGTCAACATCCATCAGTTAGACTTACATAAGGTTGCATGCATGTACCCGACCTTCCCATATGTAGACATCATTCATTGGATTGTCTCACATATAGATCTTGAGACTATGACATTGAGAAGTGCTAGTGGAACACAACTTGCTAATTTTAGGACGAAAAACTATCATCAGATGTATCACCTACCTCAGTTGATGAATCTCATGGATGCACTTTTCCATGCCACCCATAATAATGTGAATACTATAGATATCATAAATAATTTAGTGAAAGAGTTATCAAAGTTTAGATCGACACCCAGTCATGTTTACAATACTAAGTCACTCATAAAGTCCTACCAACTCTTGGTCATCTTTGCATGTCGATTGTATAGACAAGAGAGCACGAAGACCTTTCCACAGAATTGGGTTGTTGTGTTGGACCAGTTGGCGAATTCTGGAAGGCCATTTAACTGGTCGGATTTGTTGTCTCTTCGGCTGAAATTCCATGTGACTAATGCCCAAAATCTGCCCAAGGATGAGAAAATGAGATTCTATATGTCTGCATACCTACTTTTCGTGATCTGTGCCCAACATTAGTTTCCTGTAATGGGTTGGACATGGAAACCATCAAAGAATACCATGAATATTTATTGCAAGTTCCTTTCCAAGTGCATCTACCGAGGATTCATGGTGAGGCTATCTGACCATTTCATCATCCTGGTTTACAATTTGATCTTTGAGCAATATCCACCTTGCATGTCCTAAGAAGCGATGGAGGCAATACTTAACATTGCATATTGGTATGTGTCACTTTGTGTCACCTTCACCAGGATGCTTTGCAGAGAGAAGCCTCTACATGTGCTACCAAGGTTTACCATGGATAATTTGGTCATGCAATATATTTCATATCACATCCCCATAGGGTTATCAGCAGTGTTGCATAGCAGGAAGAAGGGACCATGGCCTGCTCTTCCTTTGCGGATTGGATTGTATGAGATCAAGGGTTTTATGGATGTGGATGTCGAGGCTAAGTACGTAGAAGAGTTTGGGTTCACCACCAATTACTATAATCCATATGATCCCCACTGTATATACAAGAACCACTATACGAAGATGTATTATCCATGGATCCACAAGACATATCATTCAACATAGGAATATCCTTGGTGGTATTGTTACAACTCCTCTAAGCTCAATGAACCAGTCAGCATAGCCACAATATGGAAAGTTTCTTTGTAGGTAGTAACACCGCAAGAAGCAACAATAATAATAATAGTAAGCAACAAACTAGCACAGGACAAAGGCAAGAGGAAGATTGTCGAGAACCCAAAAGTTGAGAAAAGCTACAAGTTCAAAGAAGATCCTCTCGTTGAGAAAGCAGCTTTGGCAGTGGAGACAAAGAGGTAGCAGTGCATAAAGAGAGTAGAGAGAAGGAAGAGAGAAAAGAAAAGGATGGAGGAAGAAAAAACGAAGTTACAAGAAATAGAGAAGAAGTTGAAAGAAAAGCAGGATCTAAGAAGGAGATAGACGGAAGAGAATAAAAAACAGGAACAAGAAGAAGATCAAGGTGTGATCATAGAGAAAACTACGCCAATATAGTTTGAAGAGTTAGAACAACTAGCTGATGAAGAAGAGCATGAGAAGTTGTAGGATTGGGAGCTTTTTCTGTAGATTGAGCAAATGGTTGAAGATATGGACACGATTTGGCACAGTGGCCACGTCACCAAGATACCGACCTCATGCCGAGATCATATAAGGTCACCCCACAGTCTCTAGCACTTCCAGTATCAGAACCAGTCCTGAGTGAACAAGGAGAGGTTTTTCTCCTTTATGATGATTTGGTGATGGATGTGTACAATATGTCCTTTGATGAGTTACAACAAAATATTGTATAGGAGCGGAGAAAGCATTTACGTGATGATCATGCATCATCTGCATTTATGAAGGAAAGGGTGATAGTGTTAGATGTAGAAAGCATCCAGCTTCCATGGCCGCTGCCACTAAGGCTTATGCATAAGCCACAAGCTCAAATGTCAAGTTTGTGTTAGTAGAGAATGATCAGATGGAAAAGACTTGCAAGCGGTCAGGTAGAGGGCAGAACAATCTGCAGGATCTGCTATGGCAGAGATGAGGAAAGTGATACTTGTTGAAGTATAAACTCTTGATACCACCATGTGGAAACTTTATGATATATTTTTCATCATGCACAAGGCAATTTTCCATCTATATGGTTTTCAGCAGTGGTGCATAAATATTTTCCAAACTCTCAATGACATACATGATGCTATTGCACACGTATATGAATGGAAAATGAGATACAAGGGAGCCCCACTCTACTTGCACAAGATGATGAAGTCATGGGTAGAGCTAGACAAAGAACGGATCTAGATGTTGATCCAGAACTATGAGTAGATCCATTTGTTCGTCAGTAGAATACAAGATTCCTATGCACAATTGTTCAAGAGTCTGGATGTCATGGTGAGGTCACACAAGATCCCTTCAATTAGTTATCTCACCCAATCCATTGATAAGAACCAAGTCTGACTAGAGGTCGACATGTACATGGAGCAACTAATGCGAGATGCCAACAACAATGACTTGCAGCTGAGCATAGAAAACATGTAGAGGTACATTGGTGGTCCCGCCATATTCAGGATAATGTTGTGTATGCTTCAAGATGAGTTGGACAAAGGTTCTAGGACCATATACTCAGAAGCCATGGAAGCAAGATTCTGTTTCCATAAACACATCACCAAACAGTATTGGGACACCAAAGCGCAGTACCAAGCTTTGGATCAATTGTCACCAAAGATCATCAAGAGGATGTTTTCGAGTTGGTCTTTCCCCAAGCTTCTGAGTCATATTGTTTTTCTAGTTAGGCTAACTCTACCCTATTTTGTCCCACATAGGTATATGTGGAAAAGGTATATTGTGTAAATATATTGTAAGTTAAATTCCAAGTGTCATTAGTGGAATGTGAATGGTCACTATGTAATATAAAGAGTTATTTGTAAAGGACTTGAAGAGTCATGAGGGCAGTCAAAGAGTCAAAGGGGAATGTCAAGGGTCACCCCACCCTTTGTTATAAATAGAACCTCATAACTCATAGAATAGGCTTTTGGGAGCCACGATTTTGTTTAGGCTTAGGCTTAGAGAAGGCTTGGGAGTATTATGATGAGCCTTGGCTTCTCCACAGCGTAGAGCAAGTACACTTCTTTGGAGGAGCAGGTGGTGTTGACTGTAATGTTCTACTATTGGATCTAGTGGTTGTCAATGGTGTATGTATGCATGGAACTTTCACTTAATGATAATTTAACTAAGCCAGCATGTTTTCATGCATATGTTGTTATTGTGTTTTGACTATTTTGGTTACTTTAGCAATGTATGTTGTTTAACTTACGCATTTTCTTATGAACTATTTTGTATGCAATTGTATGAATCATGTTGAAGGTGTGTTGTTGGATTAACCCGTCACTTTTGTTTTTGTATTGTTCCTCTTCTAGCTTGTGATGTCATTCCACTCATATGTTCCTTTCAGGTTGTGTACTATTATAGGATTTTGTTACACAATATTTTGTCACACCCCCTATTCACTTCTTGTTCCATATGTTGAAGTTCCAAAACATTGAAAAATGTGCAACATATCCATCATGATATACAGACCAAAACCTCCCTGAAGAATCAAAGGAAAACTTACCTGAGTCAATTCTGAAGAAGGTTGACTAAAACCCTAGTTTTTAGGGCCATCTTATTTTTCTACACTGTCTGCCTGTGCTGATGGTAGGTTGCACTAGTTTTCCCTAGCACTGTCAGCACGAGTTTTGATATGAAAACCCATGTTGAACCTCTTCTGGTAGGTTTTCCCAAAATGGAGAAGAAGCTTCATGCACTAGAACCTTTGAGAACAATAATATGGATATTGGTTGTTATTGATATGGTTGATCTCTCCCATTTGGACCTACTAATCTTATCTTCATAGGCTTTCCTGTTGAGATGTGGACCTTCCTCCCTCTTTTGTGTATCCCTAACTCCCTCTCCCTTCCTATAAATCAACTCCCTTACATCCCCAAATGGTCGGTGATTTATTGTTGCATCCCTATGCTCAGATTATGCTTACATGCTACCCATTCTAACTTGGAGAAGGAGTGCTTGAAGAGTCTTTTCTTCGGCTTGGACATCCACCATAAGGAGGTCTCCAACATCAAGGCATAGGTTGTATGCTTCCCTTTTTAGCTTATTAATATATACATATGATGTTCACTTTCGATAATTGTGTAAATATTTATGCTTATAGCTTAATACTCCTTGATATATTAAGTAGTTTATGTTTGATGTATGCCATATATGTTTTTGTATCTTGCATAGCTCTTTGATCTTTCTTGCAGGTACTCAAATGTGAAGAACAAGTAAGGAGCGAGGCCTGGAGCGAAATAATCCAAGTCATATCCAAAAGGACTAAACAATTAGCATCAAAGTGAGGTACGCCACCCTCTCTATTTGCATTTGTTAAACATAAGCTAGGAAAATGTATGTAAGTTTGTTTAGTTTGTTGCTAGACCCACTCATTCGGCTAGAGGAATTGCCTCTGTCCACAGAGGATATTTATCTTCACAAAAAAATGGGGCTTATGGTGGTCATATGTTAGGATATGCTACTACTCATAAAATCCTTCGTGTCATTTATTTCTGGCCTTCGATCTTTAAATATTGCAATTTAGTAGTCCAAAAATGTCACGCTTGCTAGATTTACAACCGTAAATAGTGCGCCCCACTCACACTCCTACAGCTAGTTGTTACCGTTGGCCCCTTTGCTAAATGGGGTATTGGTTTCATGACATGTAACCCTTTCTTCGCCGAGGGGGCATGGTTATATCATTGTCGTCATTGATTATTTCACTAAATGGGTCGAAGTGATGCCCACATGTGCTGTTGATGGTAAAAATGCCGCTCAATTTATTTTCAACCATATCATAGCTCAATTTGGTGTCTATCAAGCCATCATTACTAATCATGGATTTCATTTTCGACATTACATGATGGAAATCTCACTTCTTAGTTGGGTTTGCGTCATGATAACTCAACTCCTTATTATCCACTAGCCAATGTTCAAGTTGAGGCAGTCAACAAAGTTTTTGTTACCATGCTTCAACGCACCTTTGGGATGCATAAATAAAATTGGAATCTCATGCAACTTTCATCTCTTTGATCTTACCAAACCATAGCTAAGACCACCATTGGATTCACATCCTTTCAGCTAGTGTATGGTCTAGAGGCAACTCTTCCAATTGAGTGTGAAATCCCTTCACTGAAACTAACTATCGAATTACTACCTGATACCTCACCTAAGGAGGAAAGTTTACTTTTCCTCGAAAGGATCTATGAAACTCATTGTATTGTAGCGTTAGTAATTAAAGCCCATAAGAAATGAGTTAGGGCTTAATACGATAGAACTGTGTCTCCTTGTGTATTTGCAGAGGGTGACTTGGTCTTGCTATATGATCAAGCCAATGACAAATTGGGAGCTGGGAAATTCAAACCAATGTGGCATTGACCTTACATTGTTAAACAAGTTTTACAAAAATATGCCTATGAGTTAGTAGATTATGAAGGAAATTCTTTTCCTAAGCCCCGAAACAAGATTTACCTAAAGAAGCATTATGCTTGATTTTTTCGTGTAAATACTTTTGTAAATTAGTGTGTTTTCATTAGCGTGCATTGTGGTTTTGGTGTGTTAGTTTGATTTTGTAAATGCTTTCCTCTACTTACCTTGTGCTCTACTTGGTTTATATATGGAATCCAACCATTACGTCAGTTTTGGTGATGGTCCTTGTCGCAGTACATGGAATCTATCTTCCATTGCATGGGAAATCTATGACCCTAATGTTGACTTAGTGAATTTACAAAATATATGTTTAGGTAGTACAACTAATAATATTAATGAATATAGTGTGGTCATCGAGATTTTGTGAGAAACTATTGCTCTTGGCATTAGAGAGTTAATCATGAAACTTGATTCATGGCTCATTGTACTACATATTAATGGAAAATATTCAGTTAGAAACTCTCAAATTTTGAGAATGCATTTGTGAGTTCATCTCTTGGAACAAGACTTTGATTTCAATACTTATCATCACATTCCAAGATCCATGAACACATTAACAGATGCATTGGCTAACTATGTGTTAGATAGACATTTGTGAAACATGTAAATCATAAAGCATCATATAATAGACATGGTAAACAAAAAAAAATGTATATATATATATAATATAGTATAAGAGAGAGAGAAGAGAGAGAGAGAGAGAGAGGAGAGATTGCAAAATAATTTGCTACTCAAAATGAAAAAATTTGTTCTTGAGACACATGGCTTTATAAGCCTACATCAGTGCAGAAAGTAAACTAGAGTTGGCTATTCGCCCACATGATGCTCATGATAGCATGAAATATCCCTAATGACTCAGCCCAATAGCCGACACAATCTGGCAGAAACCTCTACAGTGTGTCTCTGGTACCGCAATGGCACCTCACCTATCGAGGCATACTCTGGATTTCCCATGGTTAAATATTCCATGTTATGATCTACCTCGACAATCAAAACTGCTCTCTCCTCATAAGGAGCCTCCTAAATTTGGCGTGGCACTCATCTGGCTATCAGAGACACCCTTAGAGGTCTCTCTAGTCATCTCTCTAGTCTTGCATATGAAAATCATCATAAGTCAAATCTCAATACATATACAAAAAAATTAAAAAACTTCAAAAATATTTTTTACCTAAATCGGTCCACTGCATGCCTGATGGAGGTGGAATATATGGATCTCCTCAAAAATCCATGCCTGCATATGCCCAATTGTCAACCATGATTATTTTTTGATGCATCCATCCAAAAAATGGCAGAGGGAATGACATTTTATGGCCGCCTCCATGATGAGGCATTAGCTCACCCCATTTGAGTAATCGTGCATCTCTAGGCATTGGTGCATCCAATTCTAACCACTGATAATGAAACAATGGCACACGTTCCAATAAAAACGTCACGAAAATGGATATGAAACTGAATTGTTTAAAACTCCATGACTTTCACTTGGTAAGTTGGCGCTTCATGCAAACCAACAGACCTACACTCCAATTGAAGATCGTGGGATTCAAACACTCGATTGCGTACTGGAAATGAGATTTTGTTTCCTCATGCAATGCTTGAGCCCCAGCTATTTCAGCCATAGTATACAATTGTAGTAGGAAATTTGTGATGGTCTTTATATTGATCTTCCCACTTTGGGTCTTTTTGGTCCCTGGAAAATGCCTTGCAATCATCACATCCCTATTCTCTCCTTCGGTGCGCGAACTAGACAACTGAACATGTTGTCCCTTTATAGACAACCTGGTAATGAAATAAATTTTGGTGACATATATTTCGAGTTCTTGATCCCCAATAATGAATAGTTGGAGATCCAAATCCCACCAACTAATCATATGTTGTAATAACTCAGGCTAGGATCTAATCCAAGGAATCTTGAAGAACTTGAGAAACCCACATGCTTGTAGGGCATTAACACAATCTTGATCCCTAGTGGCTTGATGGTCTTCAGCTTCATGTCCTATTTCTTTCCATTCAACCACCATTTTGGACTAATTATCCTGTGGAAAATCAATAAAACAACATTTCATGAGCTTCCATGGACACAAAATCCAAGAAAAACCATTTAACAGGGAGGATTTCATACAAGAAAATTAACCTCCATGCCAGCGTGACTGTGTGTGAATTTTCATGTGCTGCCAGCGTGAGGGCCTAATTGACCACATGTTGAGGAGCACGAGTCCGATGGGTAAAACCCACACTGGTCAACCTCGACATACAATTTTTGCAAGTCCTTCTTGAAACCTATTATACGGATGAAAATGCATGAAATGAATACCAAAATGAAGGGAAGGGACAGATATCTTACCTACAACAAGTGGCTTGGAAAATGGTGTCTGGGATTGATCGTACTCCTTGCCTGAAAATCAAGGTAAAATGCGCTAAAATTCTCTCAGAATTGCAAATTGGTGAAATGGTAAAAATGATTTACCTTTTTCCCTATTTATAAGTTTTAAATAATTTTTTTTACCAAATTAGGTCATATTTCACTTATTTTTAATATTTTTCCTCGAAATTGGTAATGTGTGTTTCCTTGTGGAGCGACAACTCATACATTCTTAGTGACGATGATTTATTTTAACTGATTCAACAAGTTTTATTTTATCACTTTTTCGGACTCGTAAAAAATAAACAAAAAATCAACCCCCTTGATTCATCTTTAAGCTATTTTCTGACTCTCTAAAAGTGAAAAGATTGTTGACTACTTGTCATTTCAAACTAGTTAAAGTAAATGAAATGATGTCTACTAAGTATAGGTTTAACCCTTTTCCAGAATGAGATAGACTATTGTACGAAAAAAGAATACCTTAGTGAAACATGGCTAAGAGGTTCTCTTGGATATTGTTTTCTACCTTTTTAGGTTCAAGAGACGATTTACAAAAAGGAACCTTTGGATTTCTATTTCCCGCATCTTTTTCAAACTCTCTAAACATGAAAAAGATGTCGAGTTTCACCTTTGTCGGATTCATAAAACATAAACTACGCAAGACTTGTCAGCATGACGAGACCGATTTTCTCCTTCCTAGGGCTCGTAAAACTTACTGGGATGGATTCATCTGAAGGATGAACTTATATAGAAAGCATATGTTATCCCCTTTGAGCTTGTGATAAAAAATATATGGGTTACTCACCATAAATGGTGGGGGACAAAGTGAAAGAAATCATCTCTTGTATTTTGTGAAGGCAGCATGTCGCTCTTGAACATAACACTCATTTGTTGCTCGTGTCAGGTTTGGGACATCATCACTTAGTCACTTTCCTTCCTGGGGTTTGGAAATCCATTTTGCCTCTCAACTGGTTACACATCTTCGCCATCATGACCTCTGATCCAATATTGAGTCAAATGTTTCCAAACTTCGGAGTCATGTCATCGATGTGTTCAAGAGAAGTTCTATCTGCCGTTCTTTACTGCTTATATACTGTCAGACTTTGTGCCATAGTCTTGGATCATACTTATATACTCTACTACATCCTTTGTTTCGTGTTGATGATGTGGGATTCATTATGTCCCTCCTTCAACGAATCACTTCCTATCGACTTCAGCTCATTATTCGGGAAGATGATCTAGAAAATACCTTCCAGTACCTTAGAACTTGTATGCCTCAATGGAAATTTCTTTGCATTCGACGATAGGTTTACATCATTTACCTTCAATCGGATGATTCCATGGGTGTTCGACTTCAGCTTTACTATTCACATTCATGGATTGTGTTGATTGTACCTTGAGAGCCATTGTCCTTATTGGTGGTTTCTCTTGCACATGTTAATGGTTTACGTCATTAACCAATAATCAGGTAGTTTTCTATCATGTTCGACTTCGACACATCTATCCACATGTTAGAATTCATACATTGATCGGGTGGACATAGAGTACAACACCCTGGATTATGTCCGATAAAATCCAGGTTGCTTGGAGTTATGAGTTATTCATGATTGTACACATGTTTCCTATGGACAGATGGTTGTGACCATATCATGGGTCCATATTCATGATCCTTTCTATTCGGATGGCTGTGACCATACTGTGGATCCATACACATGATCCCTTCTATTCGAATGGTTGCGTCCATACCATGGATTCATGTATTATTAGAGGCATATTCATGTATCATTAGGCATGATCATCAGAGATGTCAAATATGTATATGTTTGATTTGAAGGTATCTTGATGGTCTTTTTCTAGTCCTTGCACTAACTTGTAAAGAATCTCATCCATCACTCCCTATTATGCCTTCATGCTATAGGGGGCATCTGTTACACATTATTTTGTCACACCTCCTATTCACTTCCTGTTCCATATCCTGAAGTGCCAAAACATTGACAATTTTGCAGCATATCCATCATGATATACAGACTAAAACCTCCCTAAAGAATTAAATGAAAACTACCCTTAGTCAATTCTGAAGAAGGTTAACTAAAAGCCTAATTTTTAGGGTCGGCACATTTTTCTACATTGCCTGCTCGTGCTAACGGAAGGTTGCACTGTTTTTTCCTAGCGTTGAAAGAACATTTTTTGATATGAAAACCTACGTTGAACCTCTTCTAACAGCTTCCCAAACTGGAGGAGACGCTTCATGCACTATAACCTTCAAGAACGATGAGCTGGATATTGGTTGTTATTGATATGGTCGAGCTCTCCCATTTGAACCTCTTGGTCTTATCTTCATGGGCTTTCCCCTTGAGATGTGGACCTTCCTCCCTCTTTTGTGGATCCCTAACTCCCTCTCCCTTCCCATAAATTAACTTCCTTCCATCCCCAAATGTTTGGTGATTTATTGTTGCATCCCTATGCTTAGATTATGCTTACATGCTACCCGTTCTAACTTAGAGAACGAGTGTTTGAAGAGTCTTTTCTTCGACTTGGACATCCACAAAAAGGAGGTCTCCAACATCAAGGCATAGGTTGTATGCTTCCCTTTTTAGCTTATTAATATATACGTCTGATGTTCACTTTCCATAATTGTGTAAATGTTTATGCTTTTAGCTTAATACTCCTTGATCTATTAAGTAATTTATGTTTGATGTATTCCATATATGTTCTTGTAGCTTACACAACCCTTTGATCTTCCTTGCAGGTACTTGGACGTGAAGAAAAAGTAAGGATCGAGGTCTAGAGTGAAAGTATTAAAGTCATCTCCAAAAGGATTGAGTGATTAGCATCAGAGCAAGGTAGGTGATCCTCTCTCTCTACATTTGTTAAACATAAGCTAGGAAAGTGTATGTTAGTTTGTTTAGTTTGTTGCTATGCCCACTCATTGGGATAGAGGGGTCGCCTTTGTTCGTAGAGGTGATTTACCTTCACAACAACTTCTAAGGGACACAATTCCTTTCCCCTCTATGTGTTAGAACCCTTATGCATCTCACTTGACTCGTTGCAATGTCACACACTTGCTTTTGACCAAATTCATCATACTTACCTCTGCACACTACCGTGGTCAAGGAACTACATTACCACCCACTTCTGGGACTCATATTCCAAATGGTTTGAGGTCTAGTTGGGACTTCTTACCAGGGAGATCCCCTTGAATTTTGGTGGGTCCAGCATCATCAACAAGACCCTAAAATCTTGGACATGTACGAACCAATCTCCACGGCCCAACCTCAGACCTATGCAAGACAAACCCAAAGAAAGAAGAATGATCATAATGGTGATGTCCAAATGAGGTTCACTTGACATGTTTTTATAGTCATCCATGGGTTTCCAAATTCTCTTTTGGGTTGACTTGTCCTTTTGTGCACATGTGGGCTTCAATTCAAAATTACACTTTCTCTTATCCAAATTGGGTGCTTCAATAATCAAAATTGGTCCTCTCAAAAAGAGGAATCTAGTTCCATGATTGTAATTTTTCATTGAGCTTCCAAAATAATACCACATTACCAAAAAATGCGTGCTTCAGTAGTCAAAAATAGGTTCCTTCTCTTATCCAATTGGATGCTTCAATAGTCAAAATTGGTCCTCTCAAAAAGAAGAATCTAGTTCCATGATTGTCATTTTTCACTAAGCTTCCAAATTAACACCACATCAAAAAAAATGTCTTATAATTTTTCTAAACAATTAGATAAAAAATAATATAATTTTCTCACTTACTATTTTTGTGTGTGAGAGAGTGTTTGTGTGTTTTCTTATTTTTTTATTATAATAACCATTCTAAGTAAGTTAATGCACAAGTTTTCCACAATTCTTCCCATTGCCTTTATTTATATAAATATATAATATCCTTTGATTTATTAAACAAAAACTTTACCAACATTATCCATAAGTTTTTATAAGAGAAACATTACAAAATGGAGAGAGGATTGAGTGCCATAAATTATATTCGGCAAAGAGAATTTCTCATGGACATGACATATAATTTTCATAAATTTCTTATATTTTTCCACTATATTTATTTATACCCAATATAATGGTTTATTTTGGAAACGTAATTACATACCTATGTTAAATAAATATTTTATTTTAATGTGTTTAAAATTTTTCATTATTTTCATTTTTATTTTCATTTTTTATTTTAATGTGTTTAAAATTTTTCATTATTTTCATTTTTATTTTTATTTTGTATCAGAGGAATTGGAAATTGGGTCGAGATCGTACCATGTGACACGAGGTCGATTTTAGCCGCTATCACTATACCTCTAGGGCCTACAATAATCCTCCTCTCCATAGACCATGTTACTCTGAGGGTATTTTTTGAAATTTATGGCTACCTAAAAGGTGTTATTAACACATTTTATCATTTCTTATTACTCATTTATGTGAAATTAATTATTTTGTGGGAATTAATGAATAAAAACATGAACAACGCCATTCAAAAAATAAAATTAGAGTAAATATATGAGAAACAAATCATAGAATTTACACCAGTATTTTTGGACAAAACATCCCTGGAAAACCCCAATGTGGGAAAAAACTAGTTTTTAGATCTCAGGGAATTTTATTAATATCTTCAAAAAAAACTAATTTTGAGAAATCGCAACTTATTTCCTAACACTCATTAAGCTCAAGTAATATTTTTTATCTTCACTATGAACAAATCGAACTGTGAAGTTTCATTATCTCCCTTTGCAAATCAACTCAGTCATTTCCTGCAATTATCACCTCCTCTAGAACTTCCATTGGCAACCTCCAACAATTTTCACTAGAAATTTAGTAGCCTCCATATTGATACCATTAACATAATTCACCTTTCCTGTGATTTGCATAGCCAATGGAAAATTGACTTAGATTTCCCAACAACTTGTGCTGCCTCTAAGAATTAGATCTAGAAATTTACACTGGTAAACTAACAAATCCAGCTTCCTTCTACACAAATAATTATCTCTCCTTTTGATACTCAGGAACTAGAAATTTTTGTGAAGAATAAGCTCCAACAAGTTTCCTCCAAATCACTACTGGTGAAACCCTCTTTATGTTTTTGAAAAGTCACCCATTCGATTGATCTCTATGATGTGACCTGTCTCCAATATTGCTCATCAATATCTCTTTATAATCTCTCATTCACAAACCAATAGCTAGATTAGAAGTTCACTTGATCCAATCGATGGCTAATATCATCTTAGAAAATTTCTACAAGCTTCTAGAGCCTAATCAATCTTTTCCTAACTAATATCAATTTTTTTATCCACTTTCCCTATGTTGAACTTATGAAATAACTTAAAAATCACTAATTGACATAATTAAGATATATCCCTTAGGAAAAAATACATGGGCTTGGAAATGACTAATTCCTCCATGTTCTTATACTTATTGACACCTTTCAAGACTACAACACAAGTTCGAGCTACAATATTCTAAAACTCCCTCTTAGCGAGGAAGTTGTTCTCCACAACACTCAACTTATCCCTAAAGAAAACAAATTTTCCTTTATTCAAGGCCTTTGTTAGAATGTTTACCACCTACTAATATGTAGGAACATATTGTAGTTTAACTAATCTTTCTATGTTTCCATCTATAGCATGCTTAATCTTATATATCTAGTGGGAACCAACCACTGCTATATCCAAGGGTCTAGGAACCACCTCCCAAACATCATTGTGCATGATGGATTTATACTCCTCCACCATTGCATCCTACCACACTTGGTGTTGTGTAGCCTCCTAATAGCTGGAAGGCTCACTATCAGTGTGCTCACTCCTTAACACTCTATACCCTGAATATATCTTTGGCGGTCGCCTATCCCTGGTGCTTAATCTAGGATCTCCCACAAACTCCTGTGCATCTCTCAATGTGTGAAGCACCTCTCGATTCCTTCTCCCACTAGTGGGGGCTAGAGATTCAAGCTCTTCATCCTTATCCTACTCCTTATTATGCAAACTCTCCTTTGCACTTGTACCTATACCATTCATTATACTTATACTTGTGTCTTGCACTTGATATTGTTGTTCAACCCTTGGAGCTTTTGTTGCATGACTCTGATCAACTATTGGTAACTTGTGAGATCTCTTAAAGGATTTCTCCTCCTGGAAATTTACGTCTTGTTTCACAATGATATTCCTGCTACCTATAATGTATATCCTATATGCCTTGGAAGTTTCATTGTAAACAATGAAATACCCCTTCTCTGCAGTCGAATCTAGCTTGGTGTGCTTCTCATCTGGAACATGAAAATATGTAATACTGTTGAAAATTTGTGTTCCACTTTTGGTTTCTTTCATGCAAATTCCTCTTCGAGTGTCATCTTCCCCAACAACTTGTGTGGGACCCTATTCTAAATGAAAATCGTTGTACTACATGCCTTTGCACACAGATATCTAGGCATGTCCTAACCATATAGCATGGTCCTTGCTACTCCAACTATCAACATGTTCTTCGTTTTGACAACCCCATTCTACTACGAGTTGTATGGAGATGTCCACTCTCTCTTTATTCCCTCGGTAGTTTATAAATTGAAGGCTTTCTTGATGTACTCACCCCCACTATTTGTTTGAATAATGTTAAACTTCTTGCCTGTCAAGTTCTCCACAAGAGCCTTAAACTCTTGGAAGCAACCAAAGACCTCATCTCTAGCCTTCAAGAAGTAAATCCATGTCTTCTAAAAGAATTAATCAATGAAGGTCACAAAATACTCGTAACCACTTAGAGACTATGTGGAAAATGGACAAAAAATATCAAAATGTATCAAGTCTAGAACACCCTTACTTCTACCTTCACTCCTTGGAAATGTTACCTCTGCGAAATTCGCAAGTATGCGTCCTCTGTGCATGTCATCATGTTCCATACTCACTTCTGGAATAATTTTCACAGTGTCTCAAAGCAACTTAAGTTCTCCATGATGGGTATGACCCATCTTCCTACACCATAACTCTCCCATATATTTATTATTGTCGTTTCTCACTACTTCCTTTGGAGTGTCAAACTGCAACTTGTACAACTTATTGATTTTTACTCCAATTTCCTTTAATGACTTCCAATAATGGTTTTTAATGTACACCTTTTTTCCTTGAAAGTACATGTCATTCCCCTTATCCTAAAGAGAAAAAATTAAAATCAAGTTCCTTCCTAAACTTGACAAATGCAACATATTTGTAACATGAGTACTCTTGACTGGCTCCCTCTAAAATGTAATTGTCCCTCTCCCAACTAGAGTACACTTGGACTTGTTTACCATTTAAATATGGAAGCCTATATCCTTTGCTTTATATATGGATAAATACTTTCTAACTCTTGTCATGGGACATAACACCCCACTGACACTATACTAGACTCCTGTGGTGGTTGAGCTAGATAAGCAAGATATGTGGGTGAGTGTGTCTTTTAGTCTTAAAGACATTTCATTAATATATTTAGAAGTTATTATTTGTTTCTCCCTTCATTCTTATCACCTTTCTTTCTATTTGGACATTGACTAACATAATGTCCATGTTGATCGCATCCAAAACACTTGATTTTACTCAAGTCCTTCTTTTTCTTCTCTCCCTTGGAGTTAAGCCCTTAGCTTGAGCCCTTCTTGGCTCTTCCCTTTCTCGTAAGAGAAACATTCTCATATTCATCATGCTTCTATATTTTACTATTGTTGCCACTAACAAGGATCATCTTAATCTCTTCCCAAGTGAAATCACTCCATAAACGATCCTAGTCAGGTAGGTCATGTCATCATTAATCACTTGGACAAACATGTCCCACTACTTTGAGAACCCATTTAGAGAATTTCTCCTAAGCTCATCATCATATATCTTCACTCTAACGTATTCTAACTCATCATTAACAAGTCTGATCCTATTGAGGTAATTGATTGTGCCATCTCCCTGGTTCATTCTAGTGTTTCTTAGCTTGTCTTTGAGGATAACTTTCTATTTACAGTGGTAATCTCAAACAACTTCAGGATGACATCCCACTTCTTCTTGGTTGTGTCCAATTCTACAATATGGGGAATTATATGATCTTTGACATTATATGGGATTATACCCCTAACCTTCACATCCTCCTTACAGTAGGCTACTAACTCTGCTAGATTTGTCGATACAGCAACAATTATTGTAGCATACTACTTCACTCCATGCTCCTTTAACAACAATAAAATTCTATATTTCCATATACCAAAGTTCGATGCACCTTCAAGTCTATCCTAATCCCTTAATCTAGCTGAAGCCATTTTTTAAATCCTTAAATAATAAACCCCAATAAGCATGAATAAATATGAAGAGAATTGAATTGTGTGAAAAACGTTGATAACTCATTTGAAATCATCACACTCATATCACCAATAACATCAACGCTTCACTGATATGATACCATGTGAATTTTTTGGCTACCAAGAAGGTGTTATTAGCCCAATTTATTATTTACAATTATTTTTTCAAGGAAAATGAATTCTTTTGCGGGAAGTAATGAATAACAACATGAAAAACACCATTAACAAAATAAAATGATTAGGGATATAAGATAAACCAATCACACAATTTACACCAGTATTTTTGGACAAAACATCCCTAGAATAATCCCAATGTGGGGAAAACTAGTTTTTAGATCTTGAATATTTTTATTAATATCTTCAGCAAATACTATTATTGAGACATTACAATTGCATGTGTGACACTAGCTAAGCTTCGGTAATATTTTATTATCTTCACTTATGAACAAATCAAATTGGGAAACTTCAATTTATCCCTCTTCAAATCAACTAAGTGATTTCTGTAACTTTGCACCTCCTCTAGAACTCGCACTGGCAACCTCTAGCAATTCACGCTGGTAATCTCATAGCCTCCAAAAATTCAATCTTCCCGAGCTTGCAATTTTCACTTCCTATAATTCGTATTTATTGCAATCATCATTTCCATTAGAAATTCGAATTGGCTTTCCTGAAAACTCACACTACCTTTGGGAATTTGATCTAGCAATTCACATTAGTAAATTGGAAAACTGGAACTAGAAAATTCAGCTTCCTTCTGCACAAATAATTCACTCTCCTTTTGATACTCAAAAATTGGAAATCTCTATGAAGAATAAACTCTGGAAAAGTTTCTCCTAATCATTGTTGTTGAAACATTCTTTGTGTCTCTGAAAAAATCACCACTCAATTGATCTATGTGATCTTATTTGTTTCCAATGTTGCCCATCAATATCCCTTTATAATCTCTTATTCATAAATGAATGCCCATGATTATAAGTTCACTTGATCCAATCAATGGCTAATATAATCTTAGAAACTTTCTACAAGCTTCTAGAGGTAAATAAATCTTATCCCAACTAATGTTATTCAATTATCCACTTTCCTGAAGTTAGACCTAAGAAATAATTAAAGAATCACTAATCTACATAATTAAGATATTTCCCCTAGGAAAAGTTACATGGGTAGGGAGATAATTAATTCCTCCATTTTCTTAGCCTTAATGACACCTCTCAAGGCTAGAACATTTTCCTGAGCTAACATATTCCAATATATTTGAACCTTCGATCACTTAGCTATCCCCTTGGGTGTAAATGAATTGTCCACAAAACCACTTGAGCTAAGATCCTTTTTCATTATCTTCATTCATATTTAAGTATATAATGGTTAATAAATTATTAATAACATTCTTTCTAAACATATTGTGAATAAATATTTTGTTTAAATATGTTTAAATGCAACATTCAATATTTCGAATGGACATCATTACTCCCCTAAAGATGGCTACTTTAAAGAGTACCCCAGGGTGCATATTGTTGATTTTGAGGAAGTTCTCTTGCTCACATGCAAAAACACTTATCTAGACATACTCTCTCAATTTATTTTCACACATGTGCTAGTGCAATCGTGGTGCCTCAAATGACTTTCTCAACTCAAAAGGAAAAGAATAGATTGATAGCTAAAGATTACAATATGGTGTTGAGGTTTTATGTGCGATTCTCATGGTTTTTTCCTTTATAGGACTTGTTAACATTTCATAGTCCCTAATTTGTATTTTTTTCTTGTCATACCATGATTGTACATAGTCTACTTGTAAAGTGGGTCATTTCCCATGATTAAGGTGTACTACTAGTGGCTTCCTACAGTGATTCCCCATATCCCCTAATACACAACATTCTTTGCCATTTTTCCATCACCACCAATTATTCATGTAAAAATGAACATCCCCCTCATGCTTGATTCCTCAAAGTCATCCATAAAGGGTCATTTCTAAAGAAAAAAACATGAATTGATAAAGCCTAAATAAATTTGGAAATGCTTGGATTGTTTAAAGAATAACTAAATGGGAAGAGAGGTGAAGAGATATACCAAACAAATAAATATTGAGTAAGGGAAAAAGTTTAAATTAAAGAGCCAACTCTCTTAATGGCTTAATAGCCATGTCATGAAGGTTTTCACCCTTTCATTCCCTACCATAAGCTCCCATTAAGGATAACCTAGTTAAGGCTCTTGGAAAACATACTTGTGATCTTCTTATAACCTAGCATATTAGTATATCATCTCCTTCCATCTTGTGATATTTTAATTCACATAGGGATTCCCCCATTAGTTCTAGGATGTTTAGCTTGTAACCTAGAAGTCAATGGAAAATCCAGCAAGGTAACAGTAGGTGGATTTCCAAGTAGTCACACCTTGGCTCTCACATTTAGGACTAGATTTCCTTTAATGAGAGTTTGAGCAATACTTCATCCTAAGGTAAAATTTCCTTTATGACCCTAACAAGCTCATCTATTGACTTCAGTACCTGAAAATATTTCTGATAGGTATTCCTTGTAGTGCTCCTTAAAGGGCATTCTCCCTTTGATACCTAATCCAAAATGATACATTCATCAATGCTTCAAGTAGTCAAAGGAAATCTATTTGGAAAGATATATTAATCCTTATATACTTGAAAATATTTGACATCTCTTTGAACCATATGTTAAATAAGTCAGTATGGTATAATAAGGTGTTGAGCTAGAATGACTAGTTGATTTCACTGACATCCAAAACCATCCTCATGCCATTCCGAGGAAATATATTGCAAAATCAACCATGTTTTAAGGAAACAATTTTTTGACTACACTACATCATGTTAAAAAATTCAATACAATGTGTATCAAATTTTCTAGAACTCATCTTGATGTGCATATCATATGTTTATTGTGTCCTTTGTGGATGATGTCTATGACTAGTTCGCATATTTACTTACCAAAAAAATTAGTGATTGGGATGATTTACAGAAGGAATTTATGAGAAGTGGGAGGTAAGAGAGGTGGGAAGTATGTATTAGTTTCTTTGGCCATTATCAAGAGGATTAAGAACGAAACAATCAATTAATTCAACAAATTAACTAGATGGTGCAAATACTAGATCAAGACATTATGCCATCTAAGCAAGCCTTGTTGTTATACTATTTGGGAATATACAAAGGTGATTTTTGTTTTCACTAGAGACAATCGGATCCTAGGAACCTAGCTGCTAAGAAGGAATTTATCATTGAGGTGGAAGAAAACATGTTTGGAGTTAATAAGGCCACCCAACCCCCATCATCCAATAGCAAAGATGAGCCAAAGAAAAGTGTATTCAATACAACAACTTCTAAGAATGAAATATTAACCATTTTTCTAAATGTATGAAGTGGATGGAGGCAAATTTATCAAAGTGATCTATAAATTTCCATGGATATTCTAGTGGACAGTTCATCACAATAGATTTGATAATATTATATTAAAAATATAAGATTTTACACTATTACAGTTTTATTAAACTTTAAGATTTGTAGATTTAACTATAATTATTGCATGCATGCGAATGGAAATTATGCAAAAAAAATAAAGAATTGCAAAATAAGATCACACACACAAACACATAAGACACAAATTATGCTTTGGGAAACCCTTTCAGGACAAAACCCAACTGGAAGGTGAGGCTTCTTCGCTCTCTTTCTCTGTCTGAAAAATAAGGTTGCAAGTACAAAGAAGTAATGTCAATGGCCGATGGGTTGTTACAGTGCATAGATCCTCATTTTGTGCTCTACCTTGTATCTCTCCTAGCTATCTTTGCTTGTCTATGGAACAAAATTCTCTTGAAAGGATGGATTTCCTCTTCCTCCTATTGGCTTGGTTATTACAACGCCTGATAGCCTACTAGTGGTTAAGTTTGACTACATCAAATCTTAACTAGAGTTACAATATAGACTCTTCTATAGTATTTTACATAAAAAAAGAACACGTGTTTAGCCTTTTTCCATGAATAGTGGGGGTTGATGTGGCATCCTCCCAAATTATAGGTGTGAAAATAAGAAGGTCAACTTCTGCATACAGAATCTGATTGACATGCTTCTTGCATTGTTGGAAATATATTTGTGTGTAGAACAGAGTGAAAATGTGCCACACTAGAGTGGAAAAGTTTTATCCCCCAAAAAAAATGTTTGATTCCTCAGAATGCTCCTGGAAGGTTTAATACTCTAATTTTCCAAACTGGGTCTTGCTAGTAAAAACAGTCTCGTAAGTTGATTCCTCCACTTTTTCCACTCTGAATGCATCGATACAGATGAAAAACAATATAATGATCTAATCCAGATCACACCTCCTCAATTTTGGATGGTTTTTATCACCAAAAACTTCTACCAAATGACATGAGGAATTCCTCCACCTTTTCTTTGGTTTACCATTTAGCTTTCCCTAGAAGTTGTCCCTTCAACCCAATCTACCAAAGCTCACGCTACCATTGTCTTATAGTTTTGGACCTCTTCTACAAAAATATATATTATGTCAACTCTGCCTAAGCATCTAGTGCCAAAACCTCCACAGAAGGTAGGGCATGTTCCTCTTCCTGATCTAACGTGGAAGGCTCATAGAGTTTCAAATTATCCACCTTCACAATTGAGTAAATGCACATATATGGTGGTAATCTGAGTCAATGGGAATCATCGCATACCTTTTCCAGTATCTCAAAGGGGACAAACCTCAATTCCTTGATTTTCTTACCAGGCCCCTGCAGCCTATCCTTGTTCAACTGTGACTATACTTTGTCTCCCACCTTGAATTATTTCTTTGTTCTGTGATGATCATGCCTGGCCTTATACTTCTCCCGTGACTTCTATAGTGTTTCTTGTACTTGTAGATGGATATACCTTATCTTCTTTATAAATTTTTCAGCCCACAAAGCATCTCTTGTAAGATATTCTCTCTCGCCTCCTTGTTTCTCATATGAAATGTCTAATGGTCAAGGCGGAAAATATCCAAAAAAAGTTTCAAATGGGGACTTTCTTGTAGAAGTGTGGATTTCTCTATTGTAAGAATGTTGATATAAACGAGATATTCATCCCAAGTATTAGAATGCTTCTAGTTGTATCCCCTTAGAAGTTGCACCAAAGCCCTGTTAACTACATTTGTCTGCCCATATATCTGTGGATGGAATGTTGTAGATTTCTTCTACTTCATGTCCATCTTCTCCCATAATGTAGAATGTACTGAGAAATATTGTATCCCTGTATGAAATGATGCTCCTTGGTATCCCAAATATCACCCAGACCTATCCAAAGAATGAGTGTGTTTCTTCTTTCCCATTGAAGGTCTATTTACATTACATAAGAACACACATTGAAGGTCTATTTAAATTGCATAAGAACACACATATTGTTGAACCTGTTAACTACCATGAACAAGTAGTCATGTCCCTTCCTATTTTTCGTTAAACCTCCCATAAAGTCGATGGAAATGTTTTCCCAAGTAAGAGTAGGTACAAGTAAGGAATGACATAGACCCCATTTCATGTTGCTAGGCTTGTTGGTAACACAAATCATTCATCCTCTTATGAACCTAGCTACTTGGTCTTGCATCTTGGGCCAATACACATACCTATACAAGTTAGCCATGATCTTCCCTACACCAAAGTGTCCTGTAACCTTGGAGGTGTGATCCTCTCTAATCAACTACAATCACTCACCTTTAGGAACACATATTATCCATCTTGTAGAGGAACTTATCTTGGAGATGGTAGTAAACATTTTTTTCTCCATCATGCACATGACTCTGACTCTGAAACTGTTGATACACCTCCTTGAAGTCCTCATCCTCGGAATATACTTCCACGTATGTATCATGGGTGAATGTCTCCATGTGCATAAGAGTCCCTTGTTGGGTTGTGTTATATTCTTTCCACGTAGTTAACAAGGGGTTTGAGGGGTACCCGTAACCCCACTTTATGTGGTTCGGGGCAGCACCCTGGAAAATTTTGATTTTGGACCCTATGTAGGTTGGGCGGACCCACCTATGGTTTTGTGCATGATTTTTTGCACATGTTTTTTGGACGCGATGGTTTTTGGTCCATGGTATTGTATGCGATGGTTTTCGGTCCATGGTATTGGATGTTTCAGCATGTATAAATATGTATTATAACATTGAAAGGAAAATAATGAAAAATCAAGTTGGTAGTCCCGGTTTTGGGATCTAGTGGGAAAAACTCTGTGTATATGTGTTTTATGTGCTATGCTCTCGCATTGTTTATTTTTTTAGTGTTTTAGAATTCGTATGCAGGTAATTTCTATACGAGGTTAAAACCTACATTTGGTATAAGAGCTGTTTTTGGCTTCAACGGGACACCTTTATTGTTGAGGGGTTTCGCTCGGGCCTGTGGTAGACCCTATTCAGTGGGAGATCCGTGAGATCGATTCTGGTGGTGAAATAAGATGGCGAGTGGTGGAAAGATAGAGATCAAGAAATTTAATGGTCAAAGTTTTGAGTTGTGGAAACTCAAGATGGAGGATCTGTTGGTGGATAAAGATCAGTGGATTGCGGTAGATCTAGGTACCAAACCAACGGGAGTGACCGATGAAGAATGGAAGAAGTTGGATCGGAAGGAAAAGAGCACAATATGATTTTGTGTCTCAGATTCAGTATTGCTGAATTATCAAGGGAAGCTATGGCAAAGGCCTTGTGGGACAAGTTAGGGACTTTGTACCAATCTAAGTCTCTGGTGAATAAACTATTCCTGCAGAAAAAGTTGTATAACTTGAGGATGAAAGATGGAGACTCGGTGACAGAGCATCTAAATGCATTTAATACTATGGTAAGTAGTTGCA
>APFE031541031.1:66625-81401 GCA_000404065.3 Pinus taeda | reverse complement strand
CCAGATTCGTGGGATAGTCTGGTTATTGCAATAGGTAGCAATGCAACTGCCTTGCATTTTGATGAAATAGTCTCATCCTTGCTGACGGAGGAAATGAGACAGAAAAATATGGAGAACCAGAATGGTGATACCTTGTCTGTATGAGGACGGTCCCAAAACAGAAACAAAAATAATTCATCGAGTGGGAGATATAAATCTCCAGGAAAACCTCTAAAGGTGGTGTGCTGGAAATGTGGAAAGGAAGGGAACTTCAAAAGGGACTGTAAATCTAAAGCTCCTAATAAAGGAAAGGGATTTGATGATGCTACTTCTACAAAGGCGAAAACCACCTCAGATGAAGGTGGGGATGTGTACTTGGCTTCTTCAAGTACACATGTGGATCACGAGGCACGGTTGATTAACTTAGGTGCATCCTTTCACTTCACTCCCCATAGAGAGTGGTTCTACGAGTATGAGAAATATGATGGTGGTGATGTCTTCTTGGGGGATGACAGGAAGGCTAGAATCATAGTCGTGAAAAAGTAAAGTTGAAGTCGCAAGGTGGAAAGGTTAGAACACTTCCAGGTGTTCTACATATTCCTACATTGGCCAGAAATTTGATTTCTGTAAGCAAGCTGGATGATGCGGGTGTAAAATCAGTGTTCGAGAAGGATACCTGCAAGATGGTTCGGGGAGCACTGGTATTGATGCGGGGAATTCGGACTGGAACTCTGTACAAGCTTCAAGGTAGCACTGTTGTTGATGGGTGCAACAGTTCTCTCGTTCCTAAAAGTGGAGCAGAAAATCTAGTCGTCTTTGGAGAGAGGACCATGTTGTGGCATCAAAGGCTTGGATATATTGGAGAGAAGGGCCTTCAAATACTTCATATTAAAGGTAAGGTAGAACATATGAGTAGTAGCTCTCTGGATTTTGATTGTTGTGAAAATTGTGTATATAGGAAGTAGAATCGGGTGAGTTTCCCCTCTAGAAGTAAGAGGGTGAAACAAATATTAGAGCTTGTGCACAGTGATGTGTTTGGACCTATGAAGGTTCCATCACTGGGTAAGTTTGTGTACTATGTATCATTTATAGATGAATTCTCAAGGAATACATGAATATATTTCCTTAAGAAGAAATCTAAAGTCTTTGATAGGTTTAAAGAATTCAAGGCTCTGGTGGGAGATAGAGAAGAAGATAAAGGTCTTGAAGATAGATAATGGTGGAGAGTTTTGCAGTAAGGAATCTGAAGAATTCTGTAAGAAGTTTGGTATATCTTGGCAGAAGACTACTCCATATACAGCTCAGTAAAATGGAGTTGCAGAAAGAATGAATAAGACGTTGATGGAAAGGGCAAGAAGCATGCTCAGTGGTGCCGGGTTAGGACAGGAATTTTGAGCAGAGGCAGTGGATACTACATGTTACCTGGTCAACAGGTCACCTTCATTAACGTTGGAGGATAAGACTCCACAAGAGGTATGGACTGGTAACAAACTCTCTCTTTCACATTCGAGGGTATTTGGATTTGATGCATATGTACATGTTCCAAAGGAGAACAAACCAAGTTGGATAGTAAATCTGAAAAGTGCATCTTTATTGGGTATAAGGATGTTTTAAAGGGTTATAAGCTTTGGAACCCAGTCACATGGAAGGTTGTGTACAGCCGAGATGTGGTGTTTAGAGAGGTGAAAGATGTTATTAAACATGAATTCCAACGAAAGGAACCTAAGAAGATAGAGTTTGAACTAAAGGAGGAAGAATCAAACTCTACAACAGAGGAGCAATCAGAAGATGAAGAGCCACAAACTCTGGTTGTGAGAAGATCAGTTCGAGAAAGAAGACAAACTGAAAGGTATAGTCCATCTTCTTTCTATTCAAATTTTTCTTTATCTATTACTGATGATGATCCCAGAACTGTGAAGGAAGCAGTAGATTCAGAGGATGGAAAACTCTAGAAAGAGGCCATGGTTGATGAAATGGCATCTTTGCACAAGGCTTGGGATCTGGTGGAGTTGCCAGCTGGAAGGAAACCCATTGGCAGCAAATGGGTGTTCAAGAAAAAGACAAATGCAGAAGGGAAGGTGGAGAAATACAAAGCTCGGTGGTAGCAAAAGGTTATTCCCAGGTGTCGGGAATTGATTTTGGTGATATTTTTTCTCCTGTTGCCAAGGTAACTTCTATTAGATTACTTTTATCTGTTGCTGCTGCTTTTGATTTTTGAGGTAGAACAGATGGATGTGAAGATAGCATTTCTTCACGGGGATTTGGAAGAGGAAATCTACATGAAGCAACCTGAAGGCTTTGCGGTGAAGGGTAAGAAAGAACTAGTATGCAGGTTAAAAAGTATTTATATGGGAAAACAGTCACAAGGATGTCGTATCAGAAATTTGATACATTTATATGGGGACTTGGCTTCACCAAAAGCAAAGCAGATCATTGTGTGTATTTTAAATTAACTGGTCACCATGTTATTTATCTGGTCTTGTATGTGGGATATATGTCGCGCTGGTTGGAAATGACAAAGAAATTATCCAGGATTTGAAGACCCAATTGTCCTCCAAATTCGACATGAAAGATCTCGGTGCTGCAAACTATATTTTGGGCATGAAATTAAAAGAGATCGGGCAAAGAGGAAGCTCTGGTTAAACCAGAGGAAGTATGTTGAGACAATATTGCAGAGGTTTAATATGCAGGATAGTAAACCGGTGAAGGTTCCTATTCCTGTAGGTGTGAGGTTATCTGGTGAACAGTGTCCCAAGACACAAGAAGAGGAAGAGGACATGTCCCATGTTCCATATGCAAGTGCAGTCGGTAGCCTGATGTATGCAATGGTCTGTACTAGACCAGACATTGCACATGCAGTGGGAGTATTGAGTAGGTTTATGTCAAAACCAGGAAAGGAGCATTGGACAACATTGAAGCGGGTTTTGTGGTATTTGCATGGCACTAGTGATTATTTTATGTGCTACGAAGGAAGACCAGGATTGGACAGAGTGTTGAATATTCGTGGCTTTGTTGATGCAGACTAGGCTGGAGTTCTGGATCAGAGAAGACCTGCAAGTGGTTATGTGTTTAACCTATTTGGAGGTGCAGTCAATTGGATGAGTAAGAAACAATCTATAGTGGCATTATCAACTCCAAAGGCAGAATACATAGCAGCCACTCATGCAAGCAAGGAAGCAGTTTGATTGCAAAGATTGTGTTCGAGTATTGGGTTAGTATAGGAAGCTATAAGGATAGACTGTGACAGCCAAAGTGCAATTTTCTTGGCAAAGAACCCTGCATATCATTCAAAGACAAAGCACATTGATGTTCAATATCACTTTGTGAGGGATATGATAGAAGACAAAAAGGTGTTGTTGGTAAAGGTGGACACTTTGAAGAATACTGCAGATGCATTGACAAAATCTATGAGCTCTGAGAAATTCTCCTAGTGTAGAGAAACAATGGGCGTTTCGGGGTTAGAAAAATGACTAATCTCTCATGTGGCCCCTTGTGGAAAGAAAACAACAAGTGGGAGAATGTTGGGTTGTGTTATATTCTTTCCACATAGTTAATAGGGGGTTTGAGGGGTACCCGTAAATTTTGATTTTGGACCCTATGTTAGGTTGGGCGGACCCACCTATGGTTTTGTGCATGATTTTTTGCACATGTTTTTTGGACGTGATGGTTTTTCAATCCATGGTATTAGACGCGATGGTTTTTGGTCCATGGTATTGGATGTGATGGTTTTCAGTCCATGGTATTGTATGTTTCAGCATGTATAAATATGTATTATAACATTGAAAGGAAAATAATGAAAAATCAAGCTGGTAGTCCCGGTTTTTGGATCCAGTGGGAAAATCTCTGTGTATATGTTTTTTATGTGCTATGCTCTCACATTGTTTATTTTTTCTGTGTTTTAGAATTCGTATGCAGGTAATTTCCATATGGGGTTAAAACCTACATCCCCAAACTTGTAATATTTTATGTGCATGGCCTTGAAAGCATGTCAAGCAAGTTGTTTTTGTTACCCTTCTTATACTTGATCACCAAATGAAATTGTTGTAAAAACCCCATCCACTTGTAATGTTTGGTCTGTTGTAAGTTACTATAAGCCTGTAAGTACTATAATGGCTAGTGATCTGTGTGAATTATTGTCTCCTTTCCCATCATATAGTTCTTCCACTTCTTCACATCTTGCACTATGGATCCTAAGCATGATTTTGTTCAAAGTCCTATAATCTATACACGTTTTCCAAGTCACATCCTTCTTTGACACAATAATGAATTGTGACCCACATGGTGATGTAATCGGTCGAATGACACCCTGCTCCAACAATTGTTACAACTGTTTCTTCACCTCACTTTCTTCTATAACAAACTTCCTGTAACACCCAATATTCAGAAATGGGGAGTCTAAAAATAGCTAAATCTTGTGCTCCACTTCTCTCTTAGGTGGTAATCCTTTAGTTTCTCGAAACACATCCCTATGCCTGTAAGAACTCCTCCAATTGTTTCTTTTTTTTCTTAGTACACCCCTCTAGGGATGGATTACCTCTTATTAACTCCTCTTTAGACTAAATCTCTCTAAAAAATAATAAAACATACTTCTTGCTGGAACTGATCAATTGCTTAGCTTGGTTGGCACTTACCAGTGAAATTTTCAACTTGCCTTTGTCTGCATTGATGATAAATGATTTTCCATCCTTAACGAAACACTACTGGTTGGCTCTCCTCATGAATATTATAGCATGCATGTATATTTATGGACTCCCAAAAATGACTCCACATACATCAACGGGAACCACATCAGCATTGGTAGAAAATCAGCATTGGTAGAAAATCTAATTTTGCATTGTTTAGTTACCTTTAGCTCTATGCCCTTATTTACCCATCCTAGTGGATATGGGTTTAGATGATCAAGAACTTCCAACACCAACATCTTGAACATCTCTGTTGCAATGAGATTCACTTGCGATCCTAAGTCAAATAAAGCATCAATCTTTGTCATCTTGACCTGTATCTTTCTATGGAAGAGTTTGGTCATTTATTTTTCTTCTTGTCGTTTAAGGCTACGTAGATTCACCTCCTTCTACATTGATGTACAAATTATCTTCTCATCCATGTCTAAGTTTCTTTCAACATGGTTTCTTGAATCTATGGCCATGATATTCTTCTTCTTATTATGTTTCTTCTTATTCTTCGGTTTTAGCTCTGGATGCAACTTCTAGCACTTCTCCTTTGTATGGCCATCAATTTTGTAGTGGTTTCTAGGACCTTTGCACTAGTGTGTTGTGGTCATTGTCCTTTTATTCTTTTCCCCTTTTCTCTTCTTATTTCTCTCCTTAGATTCATCATGTTGCTCCTTTTTCTTTGATCCACTTGATTGCACTCTCTTCAGGCATATATTCTCCAAGTATTGTGGTTGTACACAAGCCTCATCCACTAATTTGGGCTTTGTTGGGAACGAGTCCCCTGAGGTCAATTTTGGGGTTAAAAGCCCTATTTTTGGGGCTAAAGGCCCAAGTTTTGTGTTAATAATATAAATTCTTGACATTTTGTGGCTGCACAGTGCGAAGATGTAAGCAATCAAAAAGGGTTTTTGCCCTTAGTTTAGATAGTTTGTGTCGACTTGATGAAATCTACCCTTGGTCCGCGGGCCATGGGATTATATAAAAAGGGAGTCTTAGAAGAGTATAAGGTAGTTCATAAGGTCTTGGTAGAGTTCTGAGTAGGTTTATGGGTTTGTGAGAGCTAAGAGAGAAGAGTCTTAGCATAGGAAGAGGCTCTATAGCTGAGTGCGCAGAGGCCTAGGGTAGAAGTTCACATCTGAGTGCACGGACTCCTGTAGTTGTCTGCGTAGGGTAGTCAAAGTCTGTACTGGAAATATGGATTATCAATAACGAAAAGTTCTTAATCCATCTATTTAGGGTCCATGAAGGATGATCAGAGACTTTCACAGAGGCTTCAAGGACGAATAAGTGAAGTAATTTGATAAGCCCTAAAAGGGCTTATCAGTCTACATGAAGGAAGGGTGAGGGTATATAATCGACATGACAACCATCTCGAGGTGCAGAAACTTGGTTCCTGCATCCCCCCATACTGCTTCAAGTGAGACTTCAATTTGCGCTCCGTGGGTTGATGCTGAAAGGGCCAATTTTGTAGGGATTTTCTTGGCTACTTAACGTTGAACTTAGGTCAGTGCCCATCAAGCCAACAAATGGCTATGTGGCCAGGACTGGGATCTACATAACGAGATGTGTGATGTCGCATCATTGGAATCCAATTAAGAAGGAGATTAAAGACTGGTTGGATAGAAAAATAAATGAATTCACGGCACAAGAAAATAGGAATCCACAATTGACGAAAGAACAGTGGTTGGACAAATATATGTACACAGAGATACAATAAATCTTCTTCTATTCCTTCCCGGTTGAATTATACAAGTGGATCACGAAGTTGGAAGACAACCAAGGGAGGTGGAGGCTTGACGGTCCGATTGTCTAGACCCCAGAGTTAGTGCAGAAATTGGAAGCCTTTGAAGATAAGATCACACACGTTGTCGATCATTGGCTCAATCGTATCATAGGAGGGTTTGTGACAGAGATCGATACTTCGGTTAGTTACAATGAAGCAGAGCGTCACTTCTTCAAAATTCCACGAGGTAAGTATTTGAAAACGTTAAATACTTGGATTAAGATGCTCTTGTGTGCAAAGGGGGTTATGCAGTTACCTTGATGTTTGGGGCTACACGAAGTGGAAGGACTTTCAAGAACGGAGGAAGAAAAGGCCTTGAATATATCCCGTTGATTGAACCTCCTCTGAGTGACGATGAGGGAGAAGTACAGGCTTCTCCGCAAAGCATTATTCAGTTGATAAAGCAAGGGTTCCCACAAATACCTCATCCACCCATACCACCTCCATCTTCACCCCCATCTCTTACACCCTCACCCACACTACCGCCACCTCCACCACCATTCAACATGGCAAACTCCGTAAAGATACCTATGTTCAAGGGCATGGGAAATAAAGATCTAGACCAGTTTTGGTTCATTACGAAGGTTGTATGGGAAGCTCAGGGTATCACGGATGATGAAATGAACAAATCAACGTCGGTTAGTGCTTTACAAGAACACACACTAACGTGGTACATTAAGTACTACACGGATAATCCGATGTCCATGTTGGAAGATATCCAGACTGTGCTAAATAAGGAATTTAGTAGACCTAAGTCTGAGGCACAATCAATTGTGGGATTCAAAGACATCATGATGAAGCCTGGTGCGACGCCCTGGGATTTGGATCAAAGATTGAAGTGTATGATCCGTGAGGCTAACATGAATCTGACTGATGGGCAGCACCAAGAATGGTTTGTGGCCTTTCTCTTGCCTCATCTAAGGGTTGCATTATCACAACAAAAGATTGGGACCCAGATGGAAGCTCTGGAAATCATGATGAGATTACACGAGACACCAATGTAGAATACTAATATGGGGGCTCAGCATATTCATGTGCAGTTGCAAAAGCTTTTTCTCGAAATGCAAAGTCTGAAAAAAGACAAAATAGCTCGGCTAGAGGCGCACAGAGAAGTGTGGTGCCTAAAGTGTAAAAGCGAGGGGCATCACAAAGATCACTGTCCAATTTTTGTAAATTATGTTACAAGAGGGGGACCAATGCCTCTGAGGCCAGAAGCTGCAGCAGGGCCAAGTACAGAGCTCGCACTATGGTGTTCTATCTGTTAGGTAGCCTAGAAACATGTAACATACAATTTCCATTTTCTGTAGAAATTCGTACAGACATCGCAACAACTCTTTTACAACTTCTATCAATCTGTGGGTCATGATGAGCGCGACCACCGAAGTTACAAATTAATGATTGGAAGGACACCTACATACAGGGTGCAGCTAGAAACGCGGCCTCTAGACCAAGGCATTAGAGGAGTGTGAGGCAAGTATCAAGGGCGTGAACGAGGTTGAGGTGGAGGAGGACCTGGTAGAGGTCAAGAGCAGGTTATTTGTTACAAGTGTGGAGGACCAGGACACTACGCGTGAGACTACCCGAATCTGATGCGGTTGTCATGCCGCTATTTTACTCAACTTGAAAATGCAATAGATGATTTCCATATATTATTAGTTAAGATACATGAGAAGGGGGTGCAGCCTCAGTAACCGACTCAGAACCTGCAGATGATGAGGGTTGAGCCTCTCTAGGAAGACCCTAAGGTAAATATCGTGTTGCGGAGTGGAGAAACAACTAGTGAGGATAAGGGGAAGCAGCCTGAAGAAGGTGAGTGGGTCCACAAAGCACCAGAAAATGACACTAGGTTTGATCTAGAACACACAAAAGAAACATTTATGGAAGTGAAGAAAAGTTTTGTTGAGGCCTCTACCTCAGGGAGTCAAGAGAAGTCAGCTGAAGAAATGGACCCATCCATGATTACCACGTTCTTCGAGACCTACATGAAACTGCAAGAGTTGATCAAGGGGTGCGCTGGCAAGGAAAACATTATTGACAGATTGCATGTAGTTAAAAATCTTGGTAAGCATAAGGCAAGAACTAGATGTGAGATGAGACTCACCCCGCAGATAGGAGAATATGAGATGGATCAGGTCATTTTAGATTTGGGTTCGGACGTGAACGTTTTGCCAAAATAGACATGGGAGAGGATGGGGAGACATATGCTACATTGGTCTCTGATTCAGTTAAGGATGGCGAATCAACAGAAAGTCATCCTAATGGGGAGGTTGGAGGGGGTAACAGTTGATATTGAAGGCACAAGTGCGCTAGCTGATTTTGAAGTGATAGAGATTGTGGATGATATCAATCCCTACCCTGCACTACTTGGGATTGACTGGGCCATTGACATGAATGGGGTGATCAATATGAAGACACGAAAGATGATATTTGAGAAGAAATCGCTCTTCGTAGTGGTGCCACTGGACCCTACAGAGGGACCACGCTATACTAAACCAGTCTGCGATTATGAAAGTGATGAAAATTTGGACCAGATTTACAAGATAACGATGTGAGATCATGATTGGGTGAATCCAACAGTAGATGGATTTATTCAATGGGACTGCGAAAGTTCCTACACATCAAATTAATAAGAAGAACTGGAGCACTAGCAAAATCGATTGCATGAAGTATCTACGTTGCACTATAATATGATGATGAAGTCGTTGCATTGTGTATCATTAAAGGTAAGAAATATGCCTTACTGTGATGCTTTAACTGGTGTTGATCACTTTTTGGATGTATTTGGGAGAGAATTTCAGATAAGCATCACTTCCAGGCCCTAGACTAGGTGATGCACGCTATGCCTGCAAGATTGTGGGGCACAAACAAGGAGAGTTTTGATGATTGGCACATATATAGAAAAATGATGAGAGTGCAGCTTGGTCACCCACAAGTGTAGCTAATGGAAAAGTATGATGGGAAGAATGACCCGTGTGACCATTTGGCCAAATGGATTGAAGTGTATGGAGAGAAGCCTTAGCCGAGGTGGGTCCATCTATTTTTTCATACCTTAGATGTTATACTGATGAATTGGTACTTGGAGAAGGAACTTCGCCATGGCACTGAAGAATGGGATTTTTTGCGCCAAGGATTTTTTATGACGTTCAACTTTGAGGATGGGTTTTAAAGTATCAATGAAGCATTGTAGGAGGTTAAGGCAACAATTTTCAAGATACCACAGGATCCTCTAGATTTTATTCAAACTAATTGGACTACCTAGTTGAGCCACGCGTTGAAGTTCTACAATGTAATAATGGAAGAAGAAGGCAAAGACCCGAGGAAGATTAATATTCCAAAGACTGAAGGTCATCACGAACTTGAAGGGCTATAACTAGAGAATCCAGACATCACCGAACCGCTCAAAACTAGACAGGTGAACATTGGCACGAAGGCAGAGCCGAAGTTTTCAAAGATTAAGGAATACTAGGATGACACGATAGTAGATATGATCACAGAATTACTCTGCGAATATCAGGATCTATTTTCCATGAGTTTTTCAGATCTGAAATGGATAATAGGGGACCTGGGTGTCATGAAGATCACCCTAAAACCAAACGCGAAACCTGTGAAGTAAAGACCTTACCACTTCAATCCGAAGTGAAAAGAAAGGGTCTGCTTATAGTTAGATGAGATGCTCACGGCATGTATTATTGAACTGGTGGAAGAATCTAATTGGGTGAGCCCAATAGTAGTTCAGGAAAAGAAGCAAAAGGAAGAAATAAAGATATGCGTATATCTCAAGAAGTTGAATGATGCATGCATGCATGATCCCTTTCCCAACTTCGTTCTCTGTTGAGGTCCTGGATAATGTTGGCAACCAAGAAGCATATTCGTTCACTAATGGGTTCTCTGGGTACCATCAGATCAAGATCGTGCTGAAGGATAGAAGTAAGATGACCTTTGCGATTGAATGGGGATGCTTCCATTATACGGTGATGCCTTTTGGGCTAAAGAATGCGTCAGCGATCTTTTCGCATGTATTAATCATGGTGTTCAATGATTTCATTCACACATTTCTGGAGGTATACTTTGATGATTGGACAGTGTTTGGATTGGTAAAGCACCATGTGGTAAGTCTACACTTGATGCTAGATACATGTTGAAGGTACCAGATCGCACTCAATATGAAGAAATGCTTGTTCTGCGTACCATTTGGGGTCTTGCTAGGTCATGTGGTATGTAGACAAGGCTTGATGGTAGACCCTGCAAAGATCGCGGTTATGATCAAATTGGAGGCACCAAGCAGTGTGAAATAGCTACATGCAATGTTGGGACATACAAGGTACTATAGAAATTTCGTCAAAATCTATGCCCAGATCACAATGGAGAAACTGTCTGCTGGAATCAGGGATGTCAGAAGAGCTTGGATGTGCTCAAAGAGAAAATGGTCATCGCACCGATCCAAGTCTTCCCAGATTGGAAGAAGGAATTTCTTGTGAATGTGGACCCGTCATGTATTGCATTGGCAGTAGTACTGACACAGGTTGGTGAAGGGGACTTCGATCATCCTATAATGTTCACAAGTAGAAAGTTGTCCGCAGTTGAGAAAAATTATTCCACAACAGAGCGTGGAGGATTAGCTATGGTGTATGCGCTCCATAAATTTAGGCATTATTTGTTGGGTGGACATTTTAAGATGTATACAGACCATTCTACATTGAAATTCCTGGTAAACAAGCCTATGTTGGGGGGGAAGATATGCAGGTGGTTGTTGTTTTTCTAAGAATATGATTTTGAAGTCATTGTGAAACCAGGACGATGGAATGCAGGACCAGATCATCTATCGCACATTGAAACTGGAGAAGAGCCTACAAATTTGGAAGAAGGACCACCTAACGTGTAGCTCTTTGCAGTGCACATCAGGGATAGCCACTTTGAAGATATCATACACTTCCTGATGATAGGTATGGCTCAGGAAGGATATACAAGCCAATAGAAGAAGGAACTGGTGGTGTGGGTGACAGACTTTTCTGTCATTGCAAGGCACTTGTACAAAATGGGATCAAATGAAATATTGAAATGTTATGTGCCAAAGTTTGAACAAAACAACATATTTTCTGAGGCTCATGGTGGAGCCACGGGAGGTCATTATGCAGGAAAAGCAACAGCGCAGAAGATTCTACGCGCTAGGTTCTGGTGGTCAACCTTGCATAAGGATTCAAAAGTGTATTGTAGGGCATGCGACGCATGCCAAAGGACTAGCAGACTCTCGCACATGGACAAGCTGCTTTTGAATCCGTAGATATCGTTACAACCCTTTGAGAATTGGGCGATTGACTTTGTGGGACCAAATCAGTGTCCAAGAAAGAAGACGGGTGCGCGATACATCATCACCGCGACTGAGTACTTAACCAGATGGGCGGAGGTGCAACCTGTGAAGGACAGTACAAGAGTGACAGTAGAAAAATTCATCTTTGAGTATGTGCTAACAAGGTTTGGCTGTCCAAAAATTTTAATGAGCGATCGCGGTATGCATTTTCTTAAAGAGACGATTAGCGCAATGACAGAGGAATTTCAGGTTTACCATCAAAAGAGCACGCCATATCATCCGCAGGTTAATGGGACAATGGAAGCATTTAATAAAATATTAGAGAGAGCACTAACAAAGGTTTGCAATGCTCAAATAAATGATTGGGATGTGTGCTTACCCGCGATGCTATGGGCTTATAGAACGACTTGTAAGAAGTTGATTGGACAAACGTCGTTCAGACTGGTTTATGGCGTGGAAGCTGTGATGCTGATGAAGTACATTGTACCTAGTCTGTGCATAGCGGAATTCACAGGAATGGCAAATTGTAGAGCCTTGGAGGAGAGGATTGGAAGCTAAAAGATATTGAAGAGGATAGATTTCTAGTTGGATTCCATCAACAAGTTCAAAAGGAGCGTGAAAAGGCATGGAACATGTTAGAGTCGGTCTTGTCAGTCCTCCGTCAGAGATCAAAACTCTTTCTGCATTTCATTTTTAGGAGTCTCCCTCCATTCACTCAGCTGCATTCCGTTAGGGGCATGCCATAATCTGACAGAAAAGGTCTTGTTATTCATTTCCCCTCATGTCTGGCACCTGCTGGCTTAGGTCTTTTCATCAATGTTCACTAAAGTCCATGACAGTCAATGTTTGATCTTTCAATGGACGAGAGTCATTTTCAGTCATTAGGTCTAGGGATTAGTCAATTTGGTCTTCAACCATGTCCAATAAAGCCATGCAGGCCAGAGGGAGGCCCTTACAAAGTTGTGATTCAGATATTTTCCTCGTCATGTCGATAGATTATGACTGTTCTTCAAAACTCTATTTTGAAGAAAAGTCAAACAGTGTGTCATTTGTGATCATTTTCAAAAAAGTCTCCAGTTGATCTCTTCAGGCGCAGTCATGGTTTCACTGGCCAAATGACATGACATGCAACCCCTGCAAAAAGTGCCAAAAATTTCATCATTTTAGCTAAAAATTCAAAGGGAAAAATGAAATACATAGTTGCATTAAATCAGGGAAAAAGTGCCAAAACAAAACATTAGCAAAATGGGTTTTGAAGAAACAAAAATCAAACACATGACTCCCAATGTCTTTATAAAGGATTCCCACAAGAAACAAAGTCATTGTGAGCACCAAGGACAGAGAGAAACATTGCCAAGTGTTTGTGAGAAGCTAGTGCATGTTGGAAGTGAGATTGGAGGAGTTTTCAAGGGTGCAACACATAGACAGAGGAGTGTAGCACACATAGAGAGTGTGGTGCACAGAGCGCGACCCTGCAGTGGTGGAAATACACGGGCATGACGCACATACAGAGTGCGGTGCACTAGGTTTGCTGCACGACGCACACCCAAAAAGGCCCGAATTTGTGCCAAATTTGCATCAAATCACTTTGAAACCCTTCAAATTGACAGGTAGGGTCTACATCTTGCTTGCTCATCAAATTTTGTGGATATGATGTTGATTTATGGCCATTGATAATTGCAATAAAAACGCCTAATAACACTTGAAATCATCAAAGCCATTGTTGCTAGGGCTGAAAACTTGTTGTGTTGATGCCAAGGCTCCCTTTCACCTCTCATTTTTCCCCTTCTTTCCATTGTTTCCTTCCTCCCTATCCCATTTTTCCCTATTTTTACCCTACCCTAAAACATTACTAAAACCCTATTCCCTATCCCCTCCACTCATTTGTCAATATAAACCCCAAAACCCTACCTTATAAAATCCCCAAACCCTCCTACATGTCCCTAAACAAAATTCCTCCCCATAACCCCTAATCACATCATATTATTCCCCTTCCTAACACTCCCTTTTGCATTGTTCCCCTTGGTGGTAGAGATCATATCAACACATAGTTTCATACATCATCAAAGGGCAATCCAACCACAGTCCATATACAACAGTCATGGCATCTGAGCATTCATCGGAGTATGAAATGGAAACACAAAGTGATTCAACCTCGAAAGAACAGGTTCCCTGGAGACATCATAAAAGTGGCAAACATGTTAGGGATGAGCCAACCACCCTCACAGAATTGCAGGCCTGCGCACTTGCTATGTCCTATTTCCAGCATCTATCTTGTTTTGAGTTTTGTCAAAGGGTGGCTAATGTTCGAGTTCATCATGAGTTGTCCCGTATTTTTGTGCTTCACCTACATGGAGATCACTCTATCTTGGCTGGGGTAACCTTCACATTGACACCTGAAACTATCTCATTAGCAGCCGGCATACCGAACATTGGAGAACCATGGCACAAGAAATAGAAGGTGGATCGACAGCATTATGAGCCTTACATTAAGGCCAGTTTCTTGAGGCAGCTCCAAAGAGTCTTTCCATTCTGATATTTGAAAGATGAATATGATCCACTCATGAAGTTGATCATGAAATATTTCAGCTGCGAGGGGAGGTTCTCTCGTCTATATGCCTATCACATCAGGTTTCTCATGCACTTTACCACGGTAGCGATGATGAACATCCCATATTTCATTTGCAGGAACATAGAGAGGATGAACACCTTCATGCAGCACAATACCCCTCAGCAGCAACTTAACAGTGTTTATCACTTTTCTCTTATTAAGATTTTGGTAGTTCATCAGTTGGGATTGCAGGGCATTACTTGGGTGTTGTGTTGTGTTATATTCTTTCCACATAGTTAACAGGGGGTTTGGGGGGTACCCATAACCCCACTTTATGGGGTCTGGGGCAGCGCCCCAGAAAATTTTGGTTTTTGACCCTATGTTAGGTTGGGCGGACCCACCTATGGTTTTGTGCATGATTTTTTGCACATGTTTTTTGGACGTGATGGTTTTTCAATCCATGGTATTAGACGCGATGGTTT